>JAQQAC010003801.1:3640646-3765103 GCA_029783875.1 Phataginus tricuspis
CCTCCTTCTCTTCCTCTTCCTTCTTCTTTCTTCTTCTTCTTCTTTCCTTCTCCTTCTCCTTCCTTCCTTCCTTTTCTTCTTCTTTCCTCTCTCTCTCTCTCTCTCTCTCTCTCTCTCTTTCTCTCTCTGTAAGGAAAGCTGGTACTCTAGTATCAGTGTAGCTACAGGGGGAAAAACATGCCAAAGTCCTTCAAGAGAACTCAGACTATTTCACTGAGTTCCTTTACCTTAACATACAAATAAAAATAAGTACTCTGGACTCGTGCATTCTTCCTATTTCCCTTCTATCTTCTGTCTCCATCAAGCAACTTCTAGTTCTGCTTTTCTTTTAGCCTAAGGAACTAAGAATTCTTTTCAGCTGACCTGCTAGGATCCTTAAAGACTTGGCTTGAAAAATGGGTGAGCGCAGGCTACTCCCAGCCACCACTCCACCCCCCAGATACAGCTGAAGGACGCCTCGGGTCTCAACCTGCCGGCCCTTCCTTCTGGGTCACGCAATCATTAAAATCAAAATACAGCCCAGGAAGTAGTGCTCAGAGATTATAATTTTGCATATTGAAGGGTTTTTTTCTTTGAAATTGCATTTTTCGCTTCCTCCCTAGGATTGTAGTTCATCTTCTTTAGCTGCCTCAGTGACACTTATCTTCCTGTTTTTAAACTGTGGGAGTCATCTTGCAGACCAGCTATTGCTGCCAGTGTATGAAATAGTTTGTCCCAGTCTTGGTTCCTTCCCCCTGCACATTGCTAATGTTCAATGGGCTTGCCCACACTTACAATGAGAAAGAGCGGGTTGCAATCTTGGAATTTTAATGGGGCAAAAAAAAAGGGAATTTGGTGGTAAAAATCAACTGCCCTATCCTAAGCCAGGGAAATGCCTTATTACAGGTTTCCAGATATCTCATAGCCTTCCTCAGGCCAAACCACCTTACTTTTTTTTATACTTCAAGTCAGACTCTGTCTCAGCTAGACAAGTGTGCCAGCCATGTGCTTCCCTATGCAAAGTTCTTCTCTGAAAAACAGCTGGAGGAAGCTGAGACCCGGAAAAGAGCAATGATTTATCCAGATCATATTTTGGACCAGGGCTCTTTCACCAGCATCATACTCCTCATTCCTACTCCGAGGCTATTGCCTCAGGCCTTCTCCGTTACCCAAACCTTGCTTTTTCCTTTCTACCAAAACCTGTCTTCAGACCTTTCAAATCTGTCTTGAAAATTCATCTCCTTTAAGGAAGCAGAGCTTTCTGCTCTTCCTCTGGTTCTAATCACCCATTTACTCCAAGATCTTTCTCTTTTAGGCATGGAATTATTGACTTAGAGTCATAGAAATTTCTGACTTAGAGGATCATCCCAATTTTCACTGAAAAAGACCCCAACTCACTGAACCACTAGTCTGAGGTCCCTGGGCTAGTTAAGGAACAAAGCCAAGTCTGGAACTCAAGTATCCGAGTGCTTAGTTCAAGATTCTTTTCTACCCTTTGAATATATCCATCTGTGCTTCCTTTCTCTGTTCATATCTGCAGGTTTTTCATGAGGTCCATCCTTCCTTCTCGTTCCTTTCTTCACCATCGTCACCGCCATCACCGTAATCGACCTCACCACTCAGCAGGTCCCCAGAGCGCCTGCACAGGGTCCGTGAATGCACCAGATCATTCCTGAGCGCCCAGCTTCTTGACTCTTTTTCCTTATAGCCCAAATGATTGCAGCTTTATCACCCTGTGAGGGTCCATCGTCTCAAGCCACAGGGAGACCAGAGTTGGTACATGAAAGAAACATTGTTATTGATGCAATGCATGAAACGCACTCCTTTCTCTGAAACACCAAATATCAAAATAGAACTTGCTAAACTAAAAGAATAGGAAATATAGAGACCATAGCAAACATAATTTCGTGGACGTTGACTCAAGTCTTAATCTAAATCCATAGGACCCAAACCAACTAGTGTGAAGAGGCTGGATTTCAGAACAGCCCGTTATACCCTGTTCTGAGGCAGCTAAAGAAGATGAACTACAGTCTTAGGGAGGAAGCGAAAAATGCAATTTCAAAGAAAAAAAAGCTTCAAAAAAACCCGTGGCTCTGATGCCCTGACTCAAACCTGGCCAGCCTGACTCTCTCAAGGCAATTTAGAACTGAGGCCTAGAAACGCTGGTATGTGTCCTTTTAGAGGCTAGAATTGTGAAATGATGTAAAGCTCAGGCCCAGATGGTCATTCCTGACGAAGCTGTGAGAGACAGAATGAAGCAGAACCTCCGAGAACCAGGGAAGAGACTCTCGAAGAAACAGACAGCAATCCTGGGTCCTGATTCCCACTCCTGGTTCCACCTCTGTGATCTCTAGGAAACCCAGTCCACCAAAACCCCTCTACCTGGGCTTCTTCCCCTTTTTCCCCTTGGCTTGAGCCCGTTGAGTGGGTTTCTTTTGCAACCAAGAAGTCTTAACTAGGATCCTCCCCCTCCTCACAGAGCTGAACGGTGAACCAGACCACTGTGCGGTTGGGGGGTCCGGGAGAGGGCTGCCGAGGGTCCCAAGGCATCGCTCCCTTCTCTGGGGGAGGCGGTGCTTGTCGGTCTGCGACTGCCTGTGATTCAGATCTCACAGCCACAGACGCTTTCCTCCGCCCCCCCAGGTAAGCGCAGCAAGCAGCAAGCGCTGTCCGCAGTCGGAATCCACAGAACTCCTCCGAGTGCGCTGCTGAAGAACCTAGAGGACACTTTTGTTTGGTTGGTCTTGTTAAAGTGAATCCAACTGGTCCTTGGCTTTTTTGCCTCTAATCTCTCTGTTGGGAGGTAGAAGGTATATTGCAGTCTCCAACTTCAGTCACTAGCACGTTGCCTTTATGACTTTTGACATTTCCACATACCCCCACACTATAATTTTCTTAATATTTAAAAAAAATATTAAAATTTTTTTTGCTTATCCTCACCTATACTATTCATTAGTGAAACCACAGGCTTGTTATACATATTTTTCTAATATACATTAAAATGCAAAACTATTACAGTAAAAATTTGTCTTATCATTTAAAATCATCTCATAGTAGTACCTTAGGGAACACTAGTGTAGTGTGGGCCGGTTCCTGTCTTACGTCTGACAGTACTTGTATGACCTTGGACAAGTCATTTAATCTCTCTAAACTTCAATTTTGTCATAATAAATGTGTCCCTCAGGATTTTGGTGAAGATAAAATGGAATAAGTTTAAATACAGTGTGTTTCAACTGCTTAGCACAATGCCTAACACATAGTAAGTACTCAACAGATGTTAACTATGATTGCTGTTGCAGCTGTGTCCCCCACGTCCTCACTTTGTCTATTCCTCTTTATTTCCTTTCTTCTCTTCAGGCACCAGCACGACCGGGTTTGCTTCCTGAAGTGTATGGAGTTTATATAAGTCCCTTCAGGACCAGGATAGAAAGCTAAGTGTGGAGCATCTGCTAGGCCCATATTTGTTGTGTCTACTGATGTGGCTTATTATCCTATCATGCCGATGTGGCTGAGATAATGACTTTGTTTCTATAGACCCTATTTCCAAGGTGTGCAAAGCCCTCATGGACATTACCTAACTCATTCCTAGTAACTGTGGGCAAGTGCTATCTTCCTCAGTTTTCAGGTGGGGTAATTCAGACCCTAACAGGCCTGACCCAGTTACTCAGCAACACTGTGGCAGAACCACACAAAGGAGTCTTTGACTCCTGATTCAGAGGCCAAGGTGGCACCTTAGTGCAACATTCCCTGTGCTGACTGGGAAGGTGTTAATAGAAGTGAGCGGGAAAAGTCTTCCATGCTCAGATAAACAAACTAAACACTGGATTAAACAAAGATTTCCTTTCTATAGGACTTCTCAATCTTCAGTGTGCTAATGTGCATTATAATTATTCAGCAGAGAGATAGAGAATACTAGTTTTCCAGATCTGGCCACTAGGTATACGTAATGAACAATTCTCAGGATGGTTTTCCTCCAACTTCTAGTCAGAAAACAGGGCTTTAGTTGATTGTATTGGCATGAATTCTACTCCTGCAACTCCTTTCCATTATAAAATCAAGCTGCTCTTGGAATGCTGAAAAATAATCATGTCTGCAGTTATTCTGCCCCCACGTCACCCTAGTCCTACCCTAGAGACTAAGATTCCATTCTTCTATCACAAGCCATTACATGCCTGGGAAACCGATCCCTTCCACAGCCTGTCTTTGATAACATGCATGCTAATGTGCAACATTTCAACTCTTTATTTTGTTCTTTTTAAAATTTATTATATATATATGAGTGAAATGCTTACATTAACATATATATAGTTGATATATATTTTCTTTTTTATTCTGAGAACTTAAAATAATACAAGTAATTATTTCTAGTTTTTAAAAATAAAATATTAATGGAAAGTTAGAGTTAGAAGATATGTCACATTATACAGAAATGAAGCAAAACCCTACTGAAGCCAAGTCACACAGCAAAACAACAGTACTCCTAGAAATAGAAGTGAAGTAACGTCTCTTGGCAAAGGCTGTTTTTCACTACTAAAGTGACTTGCTTAAATTTACAAATTAGTTGTATAACAGAGCCATTTGAATTATCTTGACTCCACGTTTCCCACTAGGATGTTTAGTATAAAATACTGTGTGGGAGGGAGAGGAAAAGATGACTTGGAAATACCTGCTTTAGAAATATGAAGTAGACTCCAAAATATATATCCACACAGAGAATCCCCTTATTATACCAATGTAGGCGATCAGGCTGTAGACTCACCTTGGTCATATCAGGCTTTTACCTACCATAGCAGCCATGCTAAGGTTTGGTGAGCAGGCCTCTCCTGCAAGTTGGGTTCTTTTGCTGTAGGAGAAATGAAGTATGGTCAACAGACAGGCTGAAAAGGAGGTAGTGTGATAGAGAGGATTCATGCTTTATTCACTTTTGTTTCCTGAAGAGGTTTAAGATAGCTTGAATAAAGGACATGCACACAATGAAGTTAGTATCAGTGTTTAAAGTAAGAGGAAGCAAACCAGGAAGGCTACCACACATACTGAGTATACGTTTGTCTCTGAGTTCCCTGGCAACCATAACAAAAAGGGAAACAAGTTATAAAGAAAGGTGGATGCGTACCAGTTGTCCACAACAGAAAAAGGTTTTCCTGGAACTAAATTCTTTAAAAACATTTTTCTCACATAGGACCTTATTTTAGGGTTATTGTGCAGTATAATCGACAGTGTCCCGGACAGTAGCTTTACAATTAATGCAAAAATCTTCGTAAGACTGTTTCCTGTAACAAGCTCAGATTGGACTTAAGATTATTATTAAAGCAACATGAACTGGGAGAATTAACATTGTTAAAATGGCCATACTACCCAAAGCAGTCTATAGATTCAATGTAATCCCTATGAAAATACCAATAGCATCTTTCACAGAACTAGAACAAATAATCCTAGAATTTGTAGAGAACCAGAAAAAAAAACCAAATAACCAGAGCAATCTTCAGAAAGAAAAATAAAGCTGGCAATATCATGCTCCCTTATTTCAAACTATACTACACAGTTATAGTAATCAAAACAATATGGTGCTGGAACAAAGATAGGCATAGATCAACAGAACAGAATAGAGAGTCCAGAAATAAACCCATGCTTATATGGTCAATTAATTTATGACAAAGAAGGCAAGAATATACAATGGAGAAAAGAGTCTTTTCAATAAATGGTGTTGGGAAAACTGGACAGCCACATGCAAAAGAATGAAATTGATCACTGTCTTACACCATACATAAAAGTAAATTCAACATAGATTAAAGACCTAAATATAAGACCTAAAACCATAAAACTAGTCATGGAAAACATAGGCAGTAAACTTTTGAATATCAGTACTAGTCATTTCTTTCTGGATATGTTTCCTCAGGCAAGGGAAACAAAAGCAAAAATAAACAAGTGAGACTACATCAAACTAAAAAGCTTCTGCACAGCAAAGGAAACGATCAACAAAATGAAAAGGCAACTTAGTGCACGAGAAAATATATTTGCAAATGCTAGATCCAATAAGGAGTTACTATCCAAAATACATAAAGAACTCATATAATTTAACATCAAAAAAACAAATAATCTGATTAAAAAATGGGCAGAAGGCCTGAACAGACATTTTTCCAAAGAAGACATACAGATGGTCAACAGGCACATGAAAAGAAAAGATGCTCCATGTCACTAATCATCAGGGAAATGCAGATCAAAACCACAATGAGATATCACTGCCCAGCAGTTAGAATGGCTACTGTCAAAAAAACAAGAAATAACAAGTATTTGCAAGAATGTGGATAAAAGGGAACCCTTGTGCACTGTTGGTAAGAGTGTAAATTGGTACAGCCTCTATGGAAAACAGTATGGAGGTTCCTCAAAAAATTAAAAATAGAAACACTATACAACCTAGACGGTAATTATGCTCAGTGAAATAAGCCAGGCAGTGAAAGACCATTACCATATGGTTTCACTTATGTATGGAATCTAAAAACAAAATGAACAAAACAGCAATAGACTCATAGACACTGATGACTGGTGGTTATCATGGGGGAGGGAGTGGGGTGGGTCAGTGAAAGAGGTGAAGGGGATAAAGAGGTACAAAAATCTCAATAATAGAAATCAGTCAAGGGGATGAAAGTACATCATAGAGAATATAGTCAATAATTCTGTAACATCTTTCTATGTTGACAGATAGTAACTACACTAGTTTGGGCAAGCATTTAATAATGTAGATAACTGTTGAATCACTATGCTGTATACTTGAAACCAATGTAATATTGTATATAAACTATACTTCAAATAAAAAAATTAATAAGTACAACTTAAAAAAATAAAGAAATTCCACAGGATCTAGTAATTCTACTTCTCTGTATTTACCCAAAGAAAACAAAATCACTAGTTCAAAAAGATAAATGCACTGCTATGTTTATTGTTGCATTTCTTACAATAGTTGAGACATGGAAGCATCCTAAGTGTCCATTGAGAGATGAATGGAAAAAGAAGATGTGGCACATATATACAATGGAATACTATTGAGCTATAAAAAAGAATGAAATATTGCTATTTGCAACAACATTTATAGACCTAGAAGATCTTATGCTAAGTGAAATAAGACAAAGACAAATGCCATATGATTTCACTTATATATATAAAATATAAAAAACAAACAAAACAGAAATAGACTCATAAATACAGAGAACAAAATGGTGGTTGCTACAGGGAAGGGGTGGAGGAATGGGTGAAATAGGTGATTGGGTTAAAGAGGTGCAAACTTCCAATTATAAAATAAGTCACAGGGATGAAAATACAACATATGGAATACAGTCAATAATATTGCAATATCTTTGTACAGTACCTTCAGTGATTGTGGTGAGCATTTCATGATGTATGTAACTGTCAAATTACTATATTGTATACCTGAAGCCAATGTAATATACATCCACGGTACTTAAATTAAAAAAAAAATTGTTATAGTGGCTGTGGTATTAGACTGGTCTTTGATAAAGTGTAAGATGCTTATTATTTTAGGCCTCAGTTTTCTTTACTATAAAATGAAGAAATTGCCTTTTAGATTTAGAGAAGAGGTAGAGGAGCCTATCAAACTCATTTGGGGAGTTTTTTTCCAAATACACATGCCTTCTGTATTATCTCTAACCCCTGCATGTCAAATGTTTTGTGAAAAATCATTCCAGATAACTTTTTTTAATACCAAAAAATGATGAGGACAACACTCAAGTACTCTCCACTCAAAATAAACAACTGTCAGCATTAAGTCACATGTTCTCTAGACCTGAAAAGTAAAACGAAGGAGTAAAACTTCACAGATAAAGATGAAGTCCCTGTATCAGTTAGGATGGGCTAGGCTATGCTGCAGTAACAAACACACAATCCCACAGTTTGAATGGCTGAAAACAATGAAGCAATCTAAAACAATGAATTCTCAAATGTTGCTAGTCACTACAGCAAAAGGGAAAAGAACATGGTCAATTGTACATATGGTTCTTACATCTTCCACCCAAAAGTATCACGTTGACTCACATGTTACTGGCCAAGGTAAGTTACATGGCCATGTCTACCTCAAAGAATGCATGTAAGTACAATCCTACTATGTGCCTAGAAGGAAAGGCAGAACATTCATGAACAGGCCTAATGGCTGCAGTAGTCCCCTGAGCCTTGTTGGCCCATATGAGTCCCCTCTCCACTCAGAGGTAGCCACTATTATGAATTTGGTGCATATCTAGACCCTATTTTATATTTTTACTACAAAATAAGCATTTATAAATAGTACACACATTAATTTGTGTATCTTATAAAATATTTTTTAATGATATCATATCTTTATAATGTCCTACAATTTTTTTAATCAACATGTTGTTTTCAGATTTATCCATGCTGAATCTATAGATCTTATTTAAACTGCTGCATAGAATTCCATACTATAAATAGACTGTGATTGACTTATTCATTTTTTTAAATCATACACATGAGCAAACAATTTCTAGTTTTTTATTGTTACTGGTAGCATGCTGTTATAAATGTGCTCAGGAGATTACCTGGCAGTCTTTCACAGACTATCCTAATGTCCTAATACAACCTCTGTATGTAATGAATTAACTTCTCCCCTATGTATCTAGACTAGTACTAGTTATGTACCATCCTTGGGAGACCTGAGAAAATAATCACTCAAATATATGGCTGTGTTCTATGGTTAGATGAAGAATTCCATTTAAGAAAGTCTGCTTGGAATATAATCTGCTTGGATTGTAAGGTGTTGAAATATGGACACTTTCAAATTTTCCAGATATTGCCAAATTATTCTCCAAAATGTACTGTGTAATTGCCATCAAATATGTGAGAATTATCTTTTACCCACAGCTTTATCAACACTTGCTAGTGCCAGACATTGTACTCTTGGCCAACCCCATGGGTGTGGAATTGTATCTCATTTTCATATTAAGTCACAGATCCCTGATTATCAATGAAGTGGAGCAGTTTTTCACATTTAGGGATTGAAAATCTTTTTTCTGTGCATCACCTGTTCAAATTCCTTGCCCATTTTTCTTCCGGGTTGTTTATGTTTTTCCTGTTGACTTATAGAAGTTCTTTATGCATTTTGAATCTAATGATTTGTCTATTACATCTGTGACCATCTCCAGGTGATTCTGGTATATCTTCCACCCACATCAGCTACCACCACCACTAAAGTCAATTTTATCTCTAACATTTCATGTATCCAATTCATGACTTGACACAAGTATACATACACACCCAAACCTAGGAAATTTTTAACCAAGCTACAAAGAGTTCTACTAAGTACATAGATGCAATTTATATATTTCTCCTACCCCTAAGTAACCTCTTCCCTGCACAGAGGATGTGTTCTGAATTTACATAAGTTGCAAAGAACATCTGAATGGCCAGATCTGGACGAGGCTGCATTTGATTAAGCACAGTTATTGTTACCTGGAGATCAGCCAGTACAAATACTCTCTTCATAGAGGTCTTGGACCTAGTGGGAAACAGAACTGTTTAAAATAAGTGGACCAGTCCTTTAAATGAGACTGGGTCTGTGGTTACCCTCTAATAGGCCAAGGCAGTGCAGTCAATGGCACTCTGTGCTCATGAATTGGTAGTAGTGTTTTGAAAAGGGGAGTATGGGAAAGTTGGGGTTCCTATGGCCAGGATCCTCACGGAATTTAAACCACCTGATGATGTAACTGGCCTGTTGCTAGGCTACTGCTTCCACACCTTTAGGCAATAAGCTATTATTGCACTTTAGAGAGAGCCTGGCCCAATGCTCTGGGCGGAAGCAGAGACACTAGTGCTCAACCTACCGCCGGAAGAACAAACCGAAAAATAAACCCTTTCGCCCCAAGAACGTTTTGCTGTCAATTTCTTTCGTCACATTGAATCCATAGTGAACTTGCCCTGGGCTGAAACCCATTGGCAAGACAATAGGCGAAGTCATCAGGGTTCATTGTTGACAAGGAAAAAGACAGGCTGCTCTTATGGGAGGGGTGCTTCAGCGGGCTGCCCCTGTGAATGGGGGGCCGGTGGATTGTCCACCAATGGGTATGTGATCTGAGGTGACTTGCTTCCTAGAGGACTGGGTTCCACCCCAGGACTGGAGGCAAGTGGAGGTGATACCTGAGGCAGTAGGGGTGGCCCTTGGTATAGTAAGTAGGTCTTTTAAGAGACAGTGCCCATGAGGCAGTGGGACCTGTGGGTTGGCTGCTTCTCACAGTATTGAAGTCTACAGAAGAGAAGGACATGCTGCTGAAAAAGACTCAAGAAATGGCGGCAGGAGAAGGCAAGCTGCAAACTTCTGTGGATTCCCTGAAGAAGAAATGGCATTGATGCGAGAGGAAGCAGCACAAGAACGCCGGCAGCAAGGTGCCATTGAAGAGGTAAAAGATTCCTTACAGAATGAAAAGGCAGCGCTGCCAGGTGCTCTGAAGGAGGAAAAGGCCATCAAGGAAAAAGACAACTCCTGAGGGAAGCACAGGCAGAGGTAGCACGAGAACGCCAGCTGCAAAGCATTGAGGTGAAGGTAAGAGACCTGCTGAAAACTGAGCTAGCATTGCTGCAAGGCATGATAGAAAAGGTAAAGGTTGTAGCAGAAGAGACACTCCGGGAGGGGAAAGGTGCTATCAGCCCCAGAAATGGAGGAGCTGGGGAAAGATAAAGGGGTGGTGCCAGAGGCACTGACCCCTCCTCTATTGAAAGCACACCCAGAGGTTGTAAAGAAAATAAAGACCCAGCAGCTGAAAGTTCCCCAAGAGGAGGAGCAGCCCCCTCCCCAGGTCATGGAGAACTCTATGTCCTGCCCCTATACTCAGGCTGAGCGGGTGGCTTTGGGCTCCCGGTTTACGCAGAAGCCCTCAGAGTCAATATCAGCTTGGCTCCTGCATCTGTGGGACTTGGGGGTGGATGGGATTGTTCTGTCGGGGTCAGAGATGGGGAAGCTGGCTTCCCTGACAGTGCAGCCTGCCTTGAGGCAGCGATTACAAAATGCACATCAGACCCCAGGGAGTTACTCCATCCTCGATTGGCTCATGGCTGCACTTTGTGCTGTGTGGCCCAATCAGGGTGATCTATCATCCTCTCCTGTTAGATGGCGTATGTATGCTGAGCTCCAACAGGTGTTATGAGAGCTGGGCATAAGAAATGCCATGTATAGTCCAGAGAATTATGGCCCAGATGAAGAGATTTTCACTACTGGGATGAGAAATATTGTGCTTCAAACGGCTCCCACATCCTTCTTAGGGTCTCTAGTAGCCATTCTTTCCCCTCACATAGGGCAGCCCATAAGCAAGGTGACACGTACAGTAACAGACATAGGAGAGGCTGAAGCAATGAGAACATGGAAAGAAATAAGGTCTGCTACTCAGAGGAAGAATTTAAAGGGCCCCATGAAGGTTACGAGGACCCAGATGAGGGTTGATTTAATACAGGCAGGAGCAGATTGAAGGAAATTAGATGGGAAGTCAAATAGGATCTTACTAGAGCTATGGCAACAACTGAAACCAGAGCAGCAGTTCAGCCATTAAGACCAAAGAGCAGAAGTCAGAGATAGAGCCACAAGTCTGGCCTGTGTGTCTGCAAGACTTCCTGCTGGAGAGTGAGCCAACCTCACTCGAGCCCACATAGAAAGATGATTGGGGAACATGGTTCTACTGAGGGGAAGGTTGAGGTACCTGCCCTGAGGGATCAGGGGGGGAATGGAGGCCACATGTTGAAATAGCTGTCCATTGGTCCCCAGTGAACATACAACAGGTACTGGCTCTGGTGGACACAGGAGCTGAATGTTCACTGTTTCATGGTAATCCTGAGTGCTTCCCAAGGACCCCCACTATCATAGATGGATACGGGGGTAAGTCTATCATAGTGAAACAAGCCCAAATCCCTTTAGGAAAACGGCATCTACCCCCAAAAGAGTATAATGTGTATATACCTCCTGTCGCTGAGTATATTTTGGGGATTGATACCCTGCAGGGTCTATGGTTGCAGACCACTGCAGGGGAGTTTAGACTGAGAGTACATGTGGTGAAGGCAGTTCTGAGGGGACATGCTAGGAACCTGCCCATAGCTTTGCCTGTACCTCAGCAGGTGACTAATATCAAACAATACAAACTGCCTGGAGGGCATAAAAAGATTGGATAAATTCTCCAGGAGTTGGAAAAGGTGGGTATTATAAAGCCCACCCATAGTCCTTTCAATTCCCCAGTGTGGCCAGTAACAAAGCCAGATGGCTCCTGGCGTATGACTGTGGATTACAGAGAATTGAATAAAGTCATACCCCCTATGCATGCTGCTGTCCCCTCTTATTTCAGGCCTGGTGGATACCCTCAGCCATGAAGTAGGAACATACCATTATGTGGTAGATCTTGCTAATGCCTTCTTTTCCATTGACATTGAGCAGGAAAGTCAGGAACAGTTTGCCTTCACATGGGAAGGATGGCAATGGACGTTCACCATCCTCCCACAGGGATACCTCCACAGCCCCACCATCTGTCATGCACTTGTAGACCAGGACTTGGCTACATGGGAGAAACCGCCAACGATGCAGTGTACCATTATATTGATGATGTCATGCTCACGTTTGATTCTCTTTCAGATCTAGAAGGTACAGCACCTAGACTGCTGCAACATCTACAGGGGAAAGGATGGGCTGTGAACAGTACCAAGGTTCAGGGACCTGGTTTGTCAGTCAAATTCTTGGGGGTTGTCTGGTCGGGTAAGACCAAAGTTATACCAGAAGCAGTTATAGATAAAGTCCAGGCCTTTCCTGCCCCCACAACTGTAGCATTGCTTCAGGAGTTTCTGGGTCTTCTAGGCTACTGGAGAGTGTTTATCCCGCACTTGATACAAATTCTTAAGCCCTTATACCAGTTGGGACGAAAGGGTGTCAGGTGGGACTGGGATGAGACATGTGCATCTGCCTTTACTACGGGCAGTCAAGACCATGCAGGCCTTGAGTGTGATAGACCCATCAAGGCCCTGTGAGCTGGATGTTCATGTGACTGAAGACGGTTATGGCTGGGGTCTCTGGCAGTGACTTGAATGAACTTGCCAACCTATTGGATTCTGGTCACAACTATGGAAAGAGGCAGAGGTATGATACACTTTGATAGAAAACCAACTGTCTGCCCTGTATCACGCCTTGCTGGCTACAGAACCCATCACTGGAATAGCCCCGATAAAGGTAATAACCACCTATCCCATCTTGAGGTAGGTATGAGACTGGACCCAAAAGCCAAGGAGTGACGTGGCACAAACGCCCACACTGGCCAAGTGGGGTGCTTACCTACAGCAGCGTAGTGCCCTCTCTAGTAGCCCCTTGAGTGAAGAACTCCAATGCTTATTGGGGTCGGTGACATATACTAGTGAAAAGCAGGAAGAACTTGCTTTTGAACCATTAGTAGCAGAGAGTCCCTATCGGGAGGGAAGGGCCCCTATACCCGAAGATGCATAGTACACACACAGCTCCAGTTTTGGGCAGCCCCCAAAATGGAGGGCCATAGCTTTCCATCCTAAGACTGAGACAATATGGATGGAAGATGGTGAGGGGAAGAGCAGCCAATGGGCAGAGTTGCAGGCCGTGTGGCTTGTGATCAGCCAGGAGCCCTCCCCTATAGTTGTCTACCCTGACAGCTGGGCTGTCTATCGGGGCTTAACCCTGTGGCTACCAACCTGGTGCCATGCCAACTAGCTAGTTGGTCACCGACCCCTTTGGGGGCAAGAATTGTTACAAGACTTATGGGCCTGTGGTCAGACTAAAATGATTACAATATACCATGTGACAGGTCATTTGCCACTGGCATCCCCAGGAAATGATGAAGCAGATAAATTGGCCCAGATACATTGGTTAGAAGGAAAGCCTGCCTCTGATGTAGCCCAATGGTTACATCAGCATTTGTTGTATGTGGGGCAAAAGACAATGTGGGGCTTGCCTTTGACCTTTGAAGAAGTTAGTAGAGTCTGGCAGGAGTGTGTCATGTGCTCCAAAAGGGACTTACACCGAGTTCCACAGCAACATGGGACAATAGCTAAGGGGCCTATACCCCTCATCAGGTGGCAGATAGACTATATTGGGCCTCTACCTGTGTCAGAAGAATATCTGTATGCCATGACCTGTATGGACACAGCCACTGGACTTCTGGTTGCTTTTCCTACCCATTGTGCAGACCAGCAGATGACCAAAAGAGGCCTGGAGCATCTCTTTGCCGTCTATGGCCAACCACAGGTAATTGAGAGTGATCAGGGCACCCATTTTACTGGACATACACTGCAAGAATGGATGCAACAGCTGGGAATCAAATGGAAGTTTCATGTGCCATACAATCCTACCACAGCAGGCATGACAGAGAGGCACAATGGCTTGTTAAAATCCGGACTAAAGTCAGATACCAATAGTCTGCAGGGATGGTCAGTCCGCTTATGGACCATGCTATGGCATTTTGAACCCAGAAAGGGAACCCTGAGCCCCATAGACATGTTAACACATGTTGCTGCCTCCCCTATACAACTGCAAGTACAAACCAAGGAAGAATCACTGAAGACGAGTTTTGGCTCCCAGAATAACATCTTGCTGACAGCACCAACTGCAGTGAACCCTGGAGACTCCACTGAGTGGATGTGGCCTTGGACCTTTCGACACATGGACCAACAATGGCTGGCACTCCTGGCACCTTGGGGACAGGGCCTGGACGCTGGCCTTCTGTGCATTCCTGGAATCACTGCAGAGTGGCCCCCAAAAGTCACAGTAGTATATCCTGAACAGCCAGAAGGTAGGAGCATCTTACCGGGGAGTTTTGTTTTATCATTATGGCCAGTGCATGCACCTCCAGTAGCACTATATATAGACCCTTCAGTAACCCCCATGGGGAGAGGAGTAAAAGTATGGTATACTAGACCTGGAAGGGACCTCCTTCCAGCTACAGTCCTATCACAGGACCACTGTCTGGAGCCGTCTGTGTACCATGCATCCTACCTGATGGACAAGATTTGCATATGTTGGTGTCATTAAAAAGTGTGTCTTATTGCCCCTAAGGTCTTGTGGATTGGGAACTTTCTCTGGCTTGAGGATTATTATAATTTTTGTTATTAGGAACCTCCTCTGGCTTGAGGATTATTATAATTTTTGTTATCTGTATCAAAATCTTGTTGTATCTTAATTTTTGTTATTATCTCTAAGTTGTTATCCTCTCGTGCTGTTGTGGAATCTGGTTACAGTGCTCCAGCTTTCTCGCACAGGGACCATTGCGGAAGATGGAAAGCGTGTAGATTGTAAGGGGAGAATCCTGGAGGGGTGGAGTGTGGGGAAGTTGGGGTTCCTATGGCCAGGACCCTCACTGAATTTAAACCACCTGATGATGTAATGGGCCTGTTGCTAGGCTACCGCTTCCACACCTTTAGGCAATAAGCTATTGTTGTGCTATAGAGAGAGCTCCGCCCAGTGCTCTGTGGGGAGGCAGAGACGCTAGTGGTCCAGGAAGAACAAGCCGGGTAATAAACCTTTTCACCGCAAAGAACATTTGCTGTCAATTTCTTTGGTCACATTGAATCCATAGCGAACTTGCTCGGGGCTGAAACCCTTTGGCAAGACAGGGACATTAGCTTAAAAGACATTCTAAGTGCAAAATAGTGTGGTAATTTTAGGAATCAACAGAGAGTCAAGTTTTCCTAAAACATCATTGTTATTAAAATCGACTATGTGCAAGAGTGTGTTAGGATCATGAAATTATTTATGGTATTTTCCCCCTTTTCTCTAGTCTCTAAATTCTCTGTAATAGACTTATACTATAATAATAATTCAAAAATCATAATGAGAACCAAAACAAATATGTAACCCACTGTAATTACAAGGATCTCAGTTTCTCAAGTAGGCATTTACTTCAAGTTGGAAGGGGGACAGAAATCAAAGACAGAAAAGTATAAGGGTCTTTCTCATTTGTAAGCTTTCCAAAGTAAATCTATAAGAACACTGCAGGCTTACCTAGGATGCGGGAGGAAATGGCCAAATGCTGTGACTGAGAAATGTGGAGAAAAGTGCTGGTGCCAGAGGGCTCAGAACAGAATGGAACTAGGCAGGGCAATGGTGGCTCAGCCATCAAGGGGGTCCTGGAGCAGGTTTCAATGCCTAGCTGAGCAAGGCAGCAGGGAGCAAAGGAAAGAAGCCAGGAGATCTGGCATGACAAGATCTGAGTGTGAGCCTTGGCTCTGCAGCTAACCAGTGTTTGGCTGTGGGCACGTTGCTCAACCGCATCTGTGAAATGAAGGTTGATGCCTGGGGTTCTCAAGAGCCCCAAATGCAATAATATGTGTGAAAGTACTTGGTACTCAGATTAGTTATTATTAGTGAGGAAATGGCACCAGAGGTGTGCTAGCAAAGAGCAGAGAGGAAAAACCTCCGGGCCAGGGCAGGGTGGGCAGGATGCACGTGACAGAGGAGAGTGTGAGTGTGTGCTCCGCAGAGTCCCAAACCGTTCCGTCCCTTATAGATTCGTTGTGATTGACCTGGGGTGACATTCCTGGTGAGGACTCTGAAGACACAGGGACTTGGGGAAAACCACTTTGTATATGCATTGTATATATCTAAAGTCTAGTGATGCTATTTCTTATTAAATCTTTTCGTACACCATTGGGTTAAGAGTGCTTGCCAGCAAAGGGCACCAATTCATCTAGAAAGATGCATTCTGATAGGTGGAAACTTAATACCAAATAAGAAGGGATTTTTCTACCCCAGCAGCCTTCACCTTCTGTGAAGAGTGACATCCCAGCCATTATTCAAGAAGAAACTAGCCTCAGGCTGGTCCCCTAACTCAGCGCTTCAGCTCCCCAAGACTCAGCTGACTTCATCAGACAAACAATTACAGTTACCTGAGCGTTTCCCTCTTACATCCCTAAGGCTGCAGGTTGCATTTTGTGATATTTCTTACAAGGCGCCTATATATTATCTTCCTTTTAATCACAGTTCACCAGAAATAAACAAACAAAACATTAAGACAGGAGGAGGTACTGTGCACAGTGATAGGCCTTACTCCTTCCCCAGTTCCTGACTCCAGGTCCAAAATACCTGCACAGTTTTCATTGAGGAATTAAGGCCTTCAAAGAAATTCTAATTTGCAGTGATGTAAGCTTGGCTCTTGATTTAACAATCCCTAATTTGGGGAAAGGCCTATCTATGAGACCCTGTCCTCATTTACACCATTGAAGTAGCTTTTACAAGCTCCACGTTACAGTTGTGTCCACTGAGACAGATCAGGTAAATTCACCAGAATCTAGAGTGGTATACAGCAAGGTTTGTAATATTAGCTTCAGAATTGCCTTCTTTTACATGCAGCTCAGTGATTGTCAAGGAGGAAACGTGAGTGCACACCTCCCACAGGGGTATTTGAGCACGTGGGTGTGTCAAAAGTAAAGGTCAAAATTATATTCAATTTAATAGTATTATGTGTGCTTGGAAAGCAAACTTTATTACTTTCATTCTGCAAATTGCTGAAAGTAAAATTTGACAAAAATCTTCCTGGCTGTTGGGCATTGGCCAAGATACCGTCTCTCATGTGGAGGACCTTCAGAGCTGGGGAGCGAGATGTGTTTGGTCTATATATATATATATCAAATGCAAGATATGGGTTAAGTCTCCATTGGTCACACATTTCTGCTTTGGCCTATTGGTTCTTTGTGTGTAATGTAATCTTGCAATGGATTATTCTCAATGCTTTGGTACCTGGAACTCCACTATTTCTCACAAATAGCCACAAATTATCTTCTATATTTAATGACACAGTCTCTAGTCTGAAGGTTTATGTCCCCCACCAAATTCTTATGTTGAAATCCTAATCCCCCAAGGTGATGGGATTAGGAGAGAAGCCTTTGGGAGGTGAGGAGGTGATAGTTCAGGAGGATGGAGCCTTTGGGAAGGGGGTTAACGCACTTATAAAAGCACGAAACTCCCTCACGCCTTCCACCATGTGAGCCCACAAAGGGGTCTGTGACTGGGAAGAGGCCCCCATCCAGCCATGCTGGCTTTCTGATCTCTAGAACTGGGAGCAACAAATTTCTGTTGTTCATCAGCCACTAGTCTGTAGTATTTTTACAGCAGCCTGAACAGATGAAGACACACAAGGCGGAAAGCATTCACAATAAAATGGAAAAAAAAGCAATGTAAGATTTTACACACAGTACAATTTCCATTTTACTAAATGTGTTTGACTAATTGATAAGTTAGTGTGGGAGACAGTGCTGTAGTTGGAGGAAGCATGGACTTGGAGTCAGGAAGACTAAGGTGGGCACATGGTTTCTGCTTCTTACCAGCATATGACCTTGGCAAGTTGCTTCAACAGCAGCACCAACTGATCCCCAGTTGTCTCAACTACAAAATGGACCGGGAAAGGGAAGAATTAAGTTGATTATAGGGAAGTTGAATTACATTAGAGCTAATTTAAGTAAAATACCTGACACACAAGAAATGATTTTATTATTATTTTGGGGAGGGAAGAGCCAGTTTCATGGGCATGTGACTGTGCACAGCCTGGTACTTGGAAGGGCTCTGTCCTTGTTTTAATGTTCTGCTGTTACCATCTTAAAATTCATAGTAATTTTTGAGCAAGGGGCTCTATATTTCCATTTTTCACTAGGCCCTGAAAATTATGTAACTTTCTGGTAATACACACACACATACACACACACACACGCACACACACGCACGCACGCACACACACATGGAAAAGATTGGAAAGCAATAACCCAAATGTTAACAGCGTAAACTTGTACTGTTAGTTTTAGGGTGATTTTTATTTTATCCCTTCTTCTTCCATATATTCTACATTTTCCATAACGAACACTATTACTTTTTTAATCAGGAAAAAAAAGCGAATGCGCATTCCTTTATAAAATTGTTCTCCCCATTTTGCAGATGAGTGAAACCAAGGTAAGAGGAAATGACTCACCTAAGATCACACAACAATTGATGTCACATTATGACAAGTGCTCAGGAAATTGCACTTCCAGTTATGCACCCCACTCAGGTCTGACTTACTCACAGTTTTTCTAACAAGAATCTCTTTGGGCAGGTTTGGAGACCCAACACCATGCTGAGCGGAAGGGGCCCCCTCAGCAACTCTGTGCTCCCTGGAATGGGCTGACTGCGATGGGAGGGTCTGAAGTAGCAGCCAGCTACCTCTGTAAAGGTGTGTGAAGGGAGACAGTGTGCAGGAGAAGGGGACATAAATGCATGGGGTCATCCACTTTGCCTAGTTTACAGGACCAAAGGGCTCTTTGACTGACTCCCACTGAAAAGGTTTCTTTATTTTACACACACAGTAGCTCGAGCTCACCCCCTCACTTTGATTTTTCCCTTCTGCACTTTCTCTTCCTCTTCTGTTTCTCTTGGCAAGTAGCCCAAATCAGAACCTTTTTGTCATGTGGCCCACCGTGAGTGCCCAGGGAAGAGCCACACATCTTATCCCCGCTTTACCTAACCTTTCCTCTTCCAAGGGCCGAGCTTACAATTTAGGTTCCTCCCAGCAGCACTAGCTTCACAGACTAACATCCATGAGGAATCTCTGGAACTCATCTCCGGCAGGATTGTCTAGCCCAGCCTGGAGGTTCTGGCAGGAGAGATGGAGAGCGAGGGGAAGACACGGTGGGGTAACAGCCAAGCTTCTGCTGATGGCACTCAGGAAATTTAATGTTGACTCCCTGTAATGACTTCTTCTCTGTGCCAAGCAGGTGATTTGCTTTACATCCACAATCTGATTGAGTTTAACCCTTGTAATAAATTAGGTACTACGATCCCCAGGTTCACAGGGGAAAGGAGGCAAAGTACCCTGCTGAAATCCTATAGAATGTACAACAGCAGAGCAACCCTAAAGTACACGAAGGACTTTGGCTGATCCTGATGTATCAGTGTAGGTCATGGACTGTAGCAAAATGTACCGTCTGCTGCACAGGTTGATGGCCAGGAGGCTGTGGGTGTGCAGGGGTATGTGGGAACTCTCTGTACTGGGTGCTCAGTTTTGCTGTGAACCTAAAACTGCCCTTAAAAATAAAGTCTATTTTTAAAACACACATGCACAACCAGTAAACAGCAGGCCCAGGAGTCAAAACTAGATCTGTCTCCTCAGGTGACAGTGAGTTACTGTTATCAGCAACTGGTTGATGCATGGGTAGCAATACTGACAGAGCATGCGTGCACACTCACACACGTGTGACATGCTATTGTAGATCACACTGGTATTCTGTGTGTGTGGCAGGAGTTGGGGTCAGTGTGAGGGTCAAATGAAGTAAAATATGTACAGAGTGCCCTGAAATCATAAGCAACTACCCTGTATTAGTTGTCATGCACCCACACTCACGTGGACACACCACGTGAGTAGGGGGGTAACCAGGAAACTCAGCTTCTCATTCTCACTCCACCGTCACTGCTAAACTGCCTCTCTCATCTGTAGGGTGAAGTGTTGGACCAGCACCTCCACCTCGGAGGGATTTTCCGTCTCTGAGCTGGTTTCCTCACTGCTGAGAGTTCAGCGTGCAGGGCCACCCGCTCACCCCTTCCTCCAGTCTTAGAGCCCAGTGTGCAGCCCTTACACCCTTTACCCTCCCCCAAGGCACCTCAGGCTTTCATTCTCCCCCACGCTCAGACCGAGTCCCCGGCGCTCTTTGGGAAATGGCGCCACAGTGACACTCAGATGTCACGGTCTGAGGAACCCTTTGCCAGCTAAAAAGGCCTGGCAGGTTAGCATCTCGTTTGCTGTTGGGATAAATAGCTCTTATTTTGACTGTGTTTTTTAAATCATTTTCTTCCTATTCTTTCTTAACATGTCATTTCAAGACTTGAAAATTCCCAACTCTTTAGTGTGACCTGTGATGGTCAGCCCTAACATACCCACGGGCCTTTCGAGGCCACCTGCCCAGAATTTGAGTGGCTCCCAAGGGGCACCTGTGGCTGCAGGAGCCCAGCAGCTTCCCCTTCCCCTACTTTAGGTTTCATTTAAGGAAAGATTTCCCTTGCTTTAAAAAGTTTGAAAACCACGGATGTGTCTCTCCTATCACTAAGAAGAGATCAGCTATTACCCTCCCTGCAGCCATGAAAATGAGTGCCAGGCACCTTTTAACTCCACCACGGAGGTAGAGAGGAGCCCCGCTCCACAGCGACCAAGGAGGCTCTGTTATTAGTCACTCACTGAACAGTGAGTCACAGTTAAATCCCCTACTCTGAATGCAGACGGATGAAGGGGAATTTCACTCACCACAACCAAGGGCATCCCCAGGCCTTGGGGGGCATTCCCAGGAGAGCTGTGTGCCCCCAGTTTCCATATATATCAAATCAGGCTTTTGCCTAAAGAACATCTATCAAGAGATGGGTGGCCAGAATGGGAGTGTTAACTACACGATGGCCACTGCTAAGCAATGTTTTGAGTATCCTGAATTTTGGTCCAGAGCTCCACCTTCCAGTATGGTAGCTACTAGCTATTTAAATGTAAATCTATTAAAATAATTGAAATTCAAAATTCAGATCCCAACCACACTAGCCACGTTTCTCTGCTCCATCCCTACATCTGGCTAATGGCTGCTATCCTGAACAGCAAAGACAGAGACGTTCTTTAACATTGCCATCACTGCAGAAAGTTGTAATGAAGAAAATCATAGTAGTCCGTTAAATTCATAACTATCCATTAAGGGTAATGCAACATGGGACCCTCGTCAGTCTCTGCACTGGGCTACCTCCAAAACCCTCAAAAATTTCTCTTCCCAATGCACCCTGGCCCTAGGATTCCTGGAGCAGTGAGCTTAGAAGTGGCTCAATTACTGTGTAAAGGATCATATTTGTGAGCATGTCCCAAGCATGCAGTGTATGCTCATTTCTGTGTCTAATTTGTCATGTGTCTGCCCTACCCAGTCTCCACTAGAAGAGCAAACAGGTGGGGGCAAATTTTTTCTGAAAATTTTTAAATTATGTAATTATTCCATCAGGGATCCTTAACTTTAACAGACTAAAATGCAGACCTGGACCTGAGATCTTACAGTTACATAGAAAGTGTTTGATATAAACCCATATTAGAAACAGAATTTAAGCTGAAGGGATTTAGGAACCACCTTTCTGATGCTTCACTTTTCATAAAGAACTATAAAACCCAGAGAAGTTCAGTGACTTGCCTAAGAACACACAGCAAGTCCACATGTCCACACAGCAGACTCATCACCTGGTTTTCACCCCAGGCTTTTCTCACCATCCAACATTAAGGGATCTTCTTATCTCTGGATTCTTCAGTGCCCCCATAACTCTGCCCCTTCTGCATAACCAGACACCCTTAGGGGCTCATCAAAGGCCCCTTTTCTATGACCTATTAGGTAAACTACAGTATCTTTTTTTGTGACCATATTCTGAGTTGTTTTGAGGGTTTACTTACCTATAAGTTCAAGAATATTGTTTTAAATGTTCTTCCCAAGAGACAGTTTCCCTAAAAATGTCCCTTGGGCTTCACACTGCAAAGGTCACCCTAGCAAGAAAGAGAAATTGAAACCTTTCCCGCTGAGACTGCATAGCCTCGGCATAGGTACAGTTTCAGTGGCACAGCCAAATGTCAGGAGTACTCACTCTTCACTGTCTCTTACCTTCCCATGCATGAATCTCACAAGAGCGTGTATTTTGTAGTTTTACACCCCCACAGAGTTTAACATATTATCTGTGGAGTAGGGGCTCAGCTGTTCCCTCTCGGGTGGGAATTAGACTTGAAAGACATGGTCTGGAACATTGCACATGGTGTGATAATGAGGGCTCCAGATTCTCTTTCTGTTTATATTCTAGAACAGAAGTCAGCAGACTATGCCCTGTGGTGCCAAATCTGGTCCACGAACTGTTTTTGTAAATAAAGTTTTATTGGAACGCAGCCACACTCATTCATTTACATGTTGTCATGTTTCCTGCTACAATGGCAGAGTTGAGTAGTTGCAACAGAAACCATATACCCTACAAAGCCAAAAAGTATTTGCTCTCTGGCCCTTTACAGGAAAAGTTTGCTGGCCCCTGATCCAAGTTTATCCAGTAGATAAGCCACTTTCCAAATCCTGCTTGTTATTTACTTCCAAATGATACTTATGAGGTGCGGAAAGGTCCAAATCCAGAAAGATCTTGCCCAACTAAACTATTATTATAGCCAACTACACCTGTTTCCTCTTAAAACTAATAGAGGTGTTTTTTTGGAAATATATTCAGGGTTTTTTCTGTTTTGCATTTTTTGTTGTTGCTCTGATTTCCCCTCTAGTTAGCCAGATGCATCCATATTATCTGAATGGTGATCATGACTGTCACAACAGGAACACAGAGGGAGGAGAAATAATTGGAAGTTTGCTTCTGACATCCAAAATAAGGTTTTCCAGGAGGATGAGATCTTTGATAACCAGGTTTTGTTGAGAATGAGGATTTTCTAAATTTCTATATTTCCTCTATGAATTATTATCATAGAATGCCATTTCAGGCACATCCCGACCAAACAGGAAGAGAAAGAAGACAAATCGCACCTTTTCTGATGCTACATTATGGGGACTATGGGAAGAAGTAAAGCAGAGAAGAGAAAGCAGGAATTCAGACATGTGTCTCGGTTCTCTCCTCTCCGAGCTCTCTGGATACAAGCATGGACTCGGAATCCAGACTGCCTGGCTTCGAATCTCAGCTTAACCTTGGACCACTTAACCTCTTTGTGCAGGTGTTTCCTCCTCTATAAAAGCAAGGTAGTAACATCACCTACCTTGCAGAATTGTCACGAGAACTGAGTAAGCGAGTATGTGTTAAAGTGCTTAGAAAGGTCTTGTCACATAGCAGCATCGTTGGTGGGGGCCGGGGGAGGTGGAATGATAGCCATTACAAGTAGATTTCTGAAAGAATGCTGAGACGAGAGTGGGCTCTGTGTCTTACTGCCATTTGGGACCTGGAAGTAGATCACCTGAAAGGCTGCCCGTGGACCAACCTGGAGCAGCTACATCAAAGCAACTTCTTTACCAGAAGCGGGCTGAGCTTGCCTTTCTCCAGTGACTGCCAGCAGCTCTCCGTTCGCACGGGCCCGAGGGGGAGCAGGAACACGAGCCGAGTGTCTCGCAGGAGAGTTTCCAGAGGGCATCATTCTAGAGGGCTGGACCACCGAGCCGGGGCCCCTTGGGATGGGAGCCCAAAAGCGTCAGTGGCAGATCTCAGAAGGGTCCGTATCACCCCAGAGCAGAGACAGGGCCAGTCCACAGGAAGCCTACTGGGCCCTTAAGAGCCTAGAGAGAATGGACCAGGAGTTGCCCGGGCGCAGTCTCTCCCCACCAATTCGGGGGCAGCCCAGCAGCTACATAGCAGAAGCAGGTGGAGGTGGACAGGCTCCCACAGAGAGGAGCCATCAGCCCCCACCAAGCCCCGAAACCACATCCTCTCCTGTGCACTTAGGTGCTTGTTTGGGGGAGAGGGGTGGACATCTTGAAAGATGGAGCATTCTATCTGAACTGGAGTGTTTACCATCTAAATTAAATCCAACTATGTTTATTAGATCGGACTGATATGCAGGCCTTACCCCATTGCCTGACTTTCCCTCTCACTTGTTCAGCAGTGTGGGGACTTGTAAAGACATTAGATCATTCAACAGAAATGAAGAAATTGCCCATTTTTTTGCATGTTTGAGTGTGGTGAGGGTACATGTATGACACTCCTACCCTCCCCCCTTTAAACTCTGAGTTGTTTCCCTCCCCTTTGAGATGCCCCCGTCAGGCACACTCACAGACAAGCCCACGCCCGCACATACACAAGCTGGCATCTAAAACCAGCTTCAGGAATAAGCCAGAAGAGCTGTAGGCTCTAAAGTAAGTAAGTGAAAGAAAACCCTTCCAAAAAAAGACTCACTCAGGCAGCTTTATTTTTAAAGTAGGGAAAACACAACTACTTGCATAAACAGAATTTGAAGGTACAACTTTTTCCTGCTCCCTTTCTGGGTAATCAAGGGAGAAAAGAAGAACAATGAAAATTTATTGTTTCCCCACTGTTTGTAGAATAAGGCTTATGCTTCAAGGCCTGTTAGGTAAACTACAATATCTTTTGTTTAACTTTTAGGGATAAAGGGAATAAGAGAAAGTGCAGTAGTCCCTAAGCCTCGGTCCTAGGTAAATGCTGGAGGCTGCCCCACCCTTGGTGACTGGGGACCCTACTCAGCTCCAGCAATGTGAAGCCAGACGGCATCCTCAGGCTGTTTTTCAATTTCCTTGATAAATCCACAGGGTTGCTATGCCAGTAATAAAACTACTAGCTCACAGCAGACTGGGTGACCTTGGACGGCTCCTCTGAGGCTGGAGGTGCATTGGAGCCACTGGAGAAAACAATGCTGTCACTATCAACTCAAAAGGCCACCTATCAATGTGCCACGTGCCATGTGCCACCCTCTGGAGCTTACACACATACGTGTGCACACTCACATTCTTGCACGTGCATGCGTGTGCACACTTCCCCCAGGGTCTGAGGTCAAGACGGCATTCCACATCAGATGGATGAATCAGGCCTGTCTTGCCAGCTGTGCTCTCTCCCACCCAAAGAAAGCAGCAGAGACTCAGACGGCGAAGCTTGGAGTGGCCCACACAGTCTCTACCGGCGCGGGAAGGCACTCGAGGGCCAAGATGGAATCAGGAAGAGAAAACATCGACCTTCAAGTGAGTTCTCTCTGGGAAGAAGGGAGTGGAGGTGGGGAGCAGTGGTGTTGGGGGCAGAAGGGGCTAATATTTCAGCCACCTGATACTCCGCCCCCGGCTCCCTTTCTCCCAGCGTCCCTAGGCTCTTCCCTGTCTGGTTCCTCATTTGCTCTGAAATACGTGAGAAATGGATTGTTTAAATCCCTCTTGGCCTCTGCTTCCTCTTGTCAGTCAAAGAACTAATTAAATTCGTGTTACCAGAAAATGACTTCACATTCTGCACAGCGCTTTTCCCAAAACCCCAGGACAGTAGAGCCTTATTGGAGCACTTCTGGCAGTTCACTGGAGACTAGGAAAGATATAAGTTTGGGGGTAGGAAGAGAGGCAGCTAGCCAACTTTGCATTTTACAGGTTGGAAAAAACTGGAGCCATTCCTTGGCTCTCTCCACAGAGCTGTCCTGTGTAGCACAGAGGGTCGCATTTGGACTAAGCGAGGAAAGGAAATCAGTGTGATCCACCAGGAGAAGGCAAAGGCATGTCTCTTCCTACCTGGGACAGGCCTGGAGGCATTAGAGGTGCCAGCCCAGGACTGCCGGGGAGGGAATGGGATGTTCTGGTGAGAGGAGAGGTAGGTCTCTGGAATCGGCACTCCCAAGATGGCTATGAATAGAGTCAGGGAGCACAGAGGTTGTATCATACATTTTCACAGTCACAATTAAGGAGCAGAGAAGGACTTCTGATACCAAGAACTCTCAATCACAGAATCTGTTCTTCAAGCAAAATCTTAAGTAGCACCCCTGCACGTGCTTCAGATTGAAGAGGGGCTGCTGTGTGGGGGGGTCGGGGTGGTGGGAGCCTGGGGAAAGCCCCTCCCCGGCCCCTCCACCCCCAAGACACAGCCAGAGAAGGATTACTTGGGTACTGTGTCAAAACCACCCATGTAGTACAACCACACAAGTGCCTTTATCCTTGATCGTCATTCAGCCCCAAATGTGGCCCCACCTCAGGGCTTGGTGGCCCCTCTGCCTGGATCACTCTTTCCTTTGGCTGGCTCCTTCTGGGCCATTCAGGAATCCACTCAGCTCATACTCAGGAAGACCTTCCCTTGAGCCTCTGTAGAGGATCCCTCCCTCCGATGTGACTTCATCATTTCTTGTATTTCTCCCATAGCACTGCTCACTATTTGAAGTTACATTATTTATTAATTACTTATTCAATCTAACCAATCTTATCAGAACATGAACTCCATTAGAGGAGGACCTCCTGAATTTTATTTATTGCTGTATCCCTGGTGTCCAGGGCAGTCAGTGCCTGGTACACAGCAGTAGTTCAGAAAATATTAGTTAAATGAATGAGTTAAGGAAACCATGAGTTAGAGGGAATCAGTCATAGGCAGAGGGCACACAACCAGGCCAGGACAGGGTCAGGAGCCCCCCAGGCCTTCTGACCTGGGGTGCACTCTCTCTACTCCATCTAGTTCTTGCTTCACTGGCTCCTTTGTAGTCAAGGGAACAGTATCACTCACTTTCAGTGTCTGAAGAGCAAGTTCCTTATTTGCGGATGGCTGAAACAATCTTGAGTAATAAGCTAAAGACTCTGAATTTGAGAGGAAGGGAGGGAGGTAGGACTGAGGAGGAGGAAATTATTGCCCAGGCCATGATAAATGTCTCTGTCTCTAGCAGGTAACTAAAGCATTAGGGTACCCTTCTCTTCTCCGTTAGCTATTCTGTCTCCTAATCTGCTCTTTTATTCTGGTAGCTTATTTATACCTTCTTTGGGTCATTTATTTATTTGGTTGGGTGAGAAAGTTATCCATGGGTTTCCACGACTTCCTGACCAGTTCCTGGATCAAATTAGGACTCTTTGGAAACTGAGTTACCGTGATCTTGTGAGAAGAAGGTGAGCTTTGGTTAAGGAGAGGTGGAGATGTCTGTCCCCTAGTAGCATGTCCCCTCTCCTCATGTGGCAGCTGCCATATGAAATCCAGAGGATATATAAAGAACCTAGAATATCATGTATGGAATTAAAGTTCCTCCTGGTTTTGGGGGATAGTTTTCCAGGGGTAGTAAAGATCTATTGACTATAAGTTTCATTTCATCCATTTATTCAATTATTATTTACTGAGCAATGACTGTATATTTCATTTTGTGTTTGCTAGGTTTGGAACAGTTACCTGATTTCATGAGGTCATTATAGTGGGTTGAATTTCTGTATGAGCAAGACTAGCTCTTAAACTTGCAAATGGGTTGTTTACCCCAACAAGGACAGCTAGAAAGTATGTGAACGTTTACTGTTTTCTATCCCAAACACCTTAAAGCCCAAGTTCAAAAATGATGATACAGCATTTAAACCAGGTCAACTTTTTTTACCATATAAATATTGCTCTTCCCTTTAAAATCCTGACCTTGGAGACTTCATTTATATTCAGGACATAGATCGACTCCTGTCCATCACTATCCTGTCACCAAAACAAACCCAACCAAAGGAAGAGTAAAATTTATTGAGTCTCAACACTACTTAGCACCAAATAAATCATCGTACCTCACCTTAGAAAGCTTTTAATTAAGTGGAAGAAATATACACGATTAACTATAATGTAAAGAAACTGTTTAGTTAAAACAGTGTTTCTCAAAAATGTGGTACAATTACCACCAGGTGGTAAACTGACAATTTTTTATTGTAATGTTATCTTCACAGCTTTAGCATGTTATTATAAAAAATGCAACTGACCCATCAAACCTGTGATGGCAGAATTGTTCTTGCTTAGGAGGAGGCTAAAGTAAACGGCACACGATATGTCTTAGCACTTTATCCAGACCTTGAGAATGACACGGGTATGCTCCGCATGCTGATGACTGTATGTGCCCAGCAGTGGGGCCGGCTGGGATGCTGAGAATCAGTTGTGTGGGAGCTGCTGCTTTCTTTTCACTAAAACATTGAAATGAACAAGGTACAACTGAAGTGTGGGAAAATCCAACCAAAAAAAGATTAATAAAGCCTCTAAATCAGTGTTTCCCAAGGCCAAAACCTGTGAGGCTGGATGGCTAGTAGTGTACCGTTGGGTGTGAAAAAGAGTGACATGCAGCACACACAGTACTGTGCTTCTGCTGGAGAATGACTGGAACCTCCTTCCAGTCTGAGGTTGAGGCTGTCCTCTCCCTGCCCTTAGTGGAGGCCCTGCCAGGGAGCTAAAGCTCCTCCTTTTCTAGGCTTTAGACTAGTTCTCCTGGATCCCAAAACCTGGACATATGATAGGCTGAGGACGATCCCTTTTTTCCCCTTCAACCAACATTGCAACCCCACCCCTAAGTATGGAGTTCAACCACTCTCCTTTCTCCTTCCCCCAAAAGAGCTCCTCTGGGGCTCACAGACTTCCCTAAGTAGATCCAGCCCTCTCCCCCCATTATTCCACCTGTTCTGGATGTTGGGGGATATGTGAAGGTGGTCAAAGATGGTCTCCAAGTAGGGGAACTAGGGCTTATACATACTGAGTGCAAATTTAATGCAGAAAGGGTTGCGCACAGCAGGAGACAGATAGAATGCAACGGGAGTGGAGGCAAAATCACTTATGAATAGAAGGGGGCTAGAGACAAAGTACTCTGGAAGTGACTTTCAAATGGAGTTCCAGAAAACAATTTGGCAGTATTTACTGAGAGATTTTTTAATGACCCAGTAATTCCATCTCTAGAATCAGCCTAAGAAAATCATCAGATATGTGTTTAGATATGCAAGGATGTTCACTGAAATATTATTTATAGCAAAAAATGGAGTGTCCAGCAATGAAGGAATGGATAAATAAACCTTGCAACATCTGTGAATGGATATCATGGAATAATTTTTTTCAATGTTTGGGAAGAATATCTAAAGGAATACCAAAATGCTAATTATGTGTTAAGTCAAAACATCAGAATCCAGAAGTATATAAACATTTTATTCCAATTTCCTTTAATAATCATATAGAGTAAATATGTGCAGGAAAACTATTCACAAGAAATACCAAAATGTTCATTCTGGTTATCTCTGCATTATGAATTACTGATTTTCTTCTTTTACTTTACTTTTACTTTTGCTTATTTCCTTTACGCATTTTCTATCAACCCATATATTATATTTAGAAGAGAAAAAAAAACCCTGTAGTTTAAAAAAGAAAATTAGGAAGATGTGTCTACATGCAAATGAGTAGGTTTGTGAATATACACACACACATATATATATATTTATTCCCCCTCTCTGATTACCATAGAAAACAAACAGCTGACTAATCTTGCGTTAAGTAGGCATCTCCTGTTAAATGATTGTCCCACTTTTTACAAGTTTTATATAGTATCTCAACTCTTGTTTTTAATATCTGAGTATGCTCTCAGAACAGAGTTTAGAAATGTGAAATCCAGAGACAAACCAGGAGGCCACTGAGTTTCTCTACAGCCCCTTCAGAGGGACAATATCAGACTCTAGGATGGGTGAGGTGGTTGCATCCCTGATTTAGTTAGATCTTAAACGTGACATGTTCAGTAACATGTCCTACTACAACCTAAAGAAAAATATAAAAATCACTTGTATTAAACATAGATAGGTAGGTAAGTCATAGATGATAGCTAACTAACTAGGCAGGTGACAGAAGGATTTGGATGACTTCTTGCAGGAGACAGTCATTGAATGAGCTTTGAAGGATGGATAGGACTTTGGCCAGAGGATATTCCAATGGTGAGAACAGTGTGAACAAAGGCTGGAAGCAGGAAATCACAGGGCATATTTGGGGAAGGTCAAGTAGTCTAGACTATTAAGCAAGTGGAGGAGAAACAGTGGGAAATATGATTATGAAGGTGGATTAGAACCAGATCTTGATGGACCTTGAAGGCCAAGTCACTCTCCTTGGGGAGGAACTGACCAATGACCCTGGTGCCTGATGTTTTTTGCTCTGCAGAAGCACCTGGGCTCTCAGGTAGAGGGCCTAGAAGGGGAAGGGCAAGGAATAAAACATGTGCTGTGCTTCCCAAGATCTGACCCTCTTCCAGAGTTGGACTTCTAAATGTGATCTGGAGGGGCCATCAGTCTAGTAGACCAAATGCCTTGTTTTTAAGAGGGGAGAACTGAGGTGCAGAGATGTGGGGTGTCTAATTGGGTCCTCACATATGATCTGCCCAGTCAGCCATGACACTGGGCAGATATCCAATGGACAACAGACTATTTAATACACACTGTATTCATTGACTAATTCGTATGTTAAATCTGTCATGTACAGTGAAAGGCTCTTTCAAATACATGATGGAATCTAATTCTCCCAACCACCCAGTGGGCATTAAACCACCTTTAATGGAAGAGGAAATGAATCTCAGAAAGATCAAATAGCAGATCACAGAGAAGGGAAGTCGCAGGGCTGGGACTGAGCCCTAGCTTTTCTTTCTGCTACACGCTAGCCCAGTGGTTCTCAAACGTGCCCCCGGAGCAGCAGTATCCCATCACCGGGGAGCTTATTAGAAACGCGGCTTCTCAGTCCCCACCCCAGACCCTCTGAATCAGATACCCCGGAAACCGTCCCTGCAAGGCTGGCCTCCGTTCTCGCAGGGAATCCTAGATAAGCCAAGGGGTAGTGCTCGCAGCAGACCTGGAGTAAGGCAGCCCACCCCGGGTCCGGCAGGGGTGTTGGCAGAGCAAGTGGCCCAGACTGGAGCCAACGCCTGTCACTTTTGGAGAGCACAAAGGATCTGAGCCTCACAAGGCCAAACTGTTTATTTCGACAGGAGCACCAGACGCTGTCACTGCTGCGACTTGCCTGGCACATATTTGTGGGGATTTACACCCACACTGAGAGACACTTTGGGATTTCTCCCACCTGGGAAAGAGGTGTGTTAGGCAGGCCTGTCCCACCAGGGAGATTAGGCGTAATGAAGAGTGCAGGTGAAGACGGAGGTCTCGCTCCTGTCGCCCAGCCCTGCCTGTCATGGAGGAGGAAGAGTGACAGCAGACAGGGCTGAGGCTTTCCCACCGACATCTGGGCACACCCTTGGGAGCTGGGGACACTCCCTCTCTGTAGGAAAGAGCACAGGGCATGGTATCCCCAGATAGTCTGCCCAGGGCCTAGAGGAAATGGTAAAGAGGCCCAGGGACTGTTCTGAAACACCAGCCAGGTAGGAGAGTTGCATCCTGTAAGCTGGAGCGTCTCCGCAAAAAGAGCGTCCTGAAATCGCGGGCCTGGGAGCTGGAAGTTCACCCGGCCCCATGCCAAGGGCACACAAACCCCTGGCCTTTCCAGAGGTGAGCCCCCTGTTTCCACGACCCGCTCCCAGGGAACCAGGGCTGCTTAAACCCAGGTGCTAGGGTCACGCTTTGGTCTCTATCTCTTTTTGTGTGCTTGCCTTGTGCCCTCAGCACAGAGCCCAGAGACCCATCCACCATCTGCCTGAACACACATTTTGGGTCCTAATCTGTACACAGCCAGGATGGTATCATTCACGCAGCCAGGACCTTTCCCCTTCGGCTGCAGTTTCCTAGAAATGTGACCATCCAGTGTTATGATTCAGGCCAGGCTCGGTCCCTAGGGCTGGCCAGGCAGGGTGGGGTTGACGGTGTTGGGCCTTTAATGCCGCGCCCTGCCTTGTCTGGTTTTCACAGCAATCTATGTGATTTAAGGCTCCTCCACACCCCTGGCTGTGCACTCCTTTCCACAGGGGTGGGACTGGGAATGGGGAACAGAAACTCTGCAAAGAGGCTGGAATTTGCCCTGGTTGGTCCAACAGGATCTCTGTGCAGCCAACCCCAGCAATCACCGGCCAACAGGACAGAAGCTCTAAATCCTCTGTAAAAGCTGAGATTTCTCCTCTGCATATAGGCAAAACACGTATCCTCGCGGTTGTTGCGGTTGTGAGGGAGCTTGAAGAGGAAGGCAGGGTAAGATGGAGGGGAGCAAAGTGCAGACAAGCTGTCTGCCCCATACAGGGTCCGCTGGTGTCCCAAACCCCAGAGTTCACTATCACCTATGCTGTTTCCACATGCTTTTCACAGTACCAGCGGCCAGCAGGGGGCTGTCACTGAGACTGAGAGAATCAGAGAGAACAGAGACACAGAGGAGCCCTGTTTCTTTGTTTTCCCATTCTCCATGTGATCTGCAGTATTTTTCCTCCACCCATTAGCAGTCAGCCTCCTCCCCCACCACCCCGATGTGACCTACTTATCTACTCCCTTTAAAGGGAGGTGCCCTGAAAGGCATCCCACTCTAGGGCGCTTCTGTCTGAGTCTCAAAGAGACAAGCCCTTTAATAATGGAAACCCAGAAGCTGTGAAATGGGGGAGTGGGGGCAGGCAAGGGAGCAGGGAGGTTTGGCAAGGTTGGGGAGAAGGAAAATGAAGGTTGGTGAGGCCCCAGGAGAGTGTCCCGTGGTTGCCGTTGGCCATCAAGACTGATTCACACCATGACCGGAGAACAGGTTTGGGGCCCAACAGTGGTGGAAGCGGCAGATGCCCACTGCTAGAGAACCGCACAAACCCGAGTAAAAATAAAATTCTAGCTCTACAGGTTTCCCATTTCTGCCCTTAGTTCACTGAGCTATCTGATGTCTGAGCCTCATTTTCCTTACCTTCAAAATGAGGATGATAATTTATAACCTTAGAAGACTGACAAAGATTTACCGCACCCTCTGTTCCTCCTAGAGAAAACTTCACTAGGCCCAGAACAATGGCATATATATGATTACAGCTACCATTCCTTTATATATACCTATTCTGTGGGAGGCACTGAGTATATCATTTATCTCAATTCTGTGAGGAATGTATTATGCCCAATAAGGAATCCAAGGGTCAGAGAAGTCACACATCTAGCAAGTAGCAGAGCTGAGGTTCACACTCAGGGTTGTCTGATTCAAGATGTCTCTTAAACACCTCCCCTAGCCAGCAACATCACTGGCCTCAGTGAGAAAGGATTTGGCAAAACCCTTGTCCCCAAGTCTTAAGTGAATATCGAATGCTGAGTCAGATTGGGTTGGAGGAATCAGAATAATTGGGTTGTATAATGCTATCTTTTTATGCTTAATCTTGGCAGTAAGGAGAGATTGTCTTGCAGTCTGGAAGACTATAAACGCCTATTTGGTCTCTAGTCTGGCCTCAACTGGAGCCACAGAGAACATCTCTGGCTTCTCTCAGTGGCTCCTAGCTGCCCTCAACATTAAATCCAAACCCAATGTGGCCAGGGCCTGTCCTGTCCTAAGTAGGCCCTACCCCATTTTTTTAATCAAATGTATATACCCATATCACTCATCAAATATGAATTTTTTCATGTAAAAATTTTTAAAGGATTTAAAATTTTTCAAATTTCGAAATGATTTGAATGTTCAGTCTTCATATGTAAGTGTCAATAAATTTTTTTTCAGTTCTCAAGTATGTGGGAACTTTGGAAAGTTCCTAAGTCCTATGCACATGGTGCTTATGTAGTCCATCCACTTCCCCTACATGCCAAGCTTTGCAAATGTTTCCTTTGCCTAGACTTTCATTTCTCCTTCTACAACTGTACTTGCTCACACCATTCTCCCCTCCCTTGCTGTCCTGCAGTTTATTTTGACCTAAGTTCACGGATACCTAACCTGTTTCCTTGTGTGTAAAGTAGGAGTAATAGTGGTACCTACTTCCTTAGGCTTTTAGGAGGATAAAGTTAATACACCAAAGCCTTGGTAAAAGTATGATTCATGAAGCTTGTTAGAAACGCAGAATCTTAGGCTCTAACCCAGATGTTCTGAATCAGAATCTGCTAGTGAACGACATCCCCAGGTGATCCAAATGCACATTTAAGTCTGAGGCGCACTGAACTAAAGCCTGTAGAATGACTACTGTAATGTAAACACTCAGTAAGTAACAGCTATTATTACTCATACTGTTGTGATTTCAACCATCAGGATTTATAGTTTCCCTCTTTACTTTTTTCACAAACTCTACTTCAGTGGTATTCTAATGGAGTTCTGGGGTATCCTGGGAGATGGACCATGGCATTTCAACTAAATGCTGAGGTTACAGGCAAGACTTCCCTGCACTCAGGTAGCTTTGCTCCACCTACATAGATAAGGGGGCATTGCAGCAGGTGGTGTGCTAAAGGCTACGAAAAACGGGGTGCAGCTGACCCAGGCTTGTGGGGCCAAGGGACATGCTATTTAATCTAAGACCTGCCAGTTGGTAACTTAAGATCCCCTCCAAACGTGGCAACTCTCTCCTTAACAGTGGACTGGCCTGTTCCTACGGTGTGAAAGGGCCTGGGAAGGTCTTTAACTTTGCTCTAGGAAATACCTGCTGCCCTTGCTGTTTGCCCACATCCCCACCCCCAAGCAAACAAGGGAACCCACGGGGCTATGCAGGCACTACCTGATGTCCTGGTATTAAGCCCAGCCACTGAGAGAAAATTTTGGCTTCATTGCAAACCAGGCCCTCAGTAGTTGTAAAAATCCTTAATCTCTCAGAGCTTTGGTTTCCTCATTTCCAGGACTTGAATACACCCCTTACAAGATTCTTGTGAAGACTGAGAGAACTTAAATAGGGACACAGGAACACAGTAGCGGCAGAATCAAGCGTTCCTTTTCACCTCCCTTTACCTAGTTTGTGGCCTGTGTAAGCAGCCCAGGCCTGGGAGGTGGGGCTTCCGAGTACTTCCAAATACCGCCCTCCCCTTGGGGAGCTGGGATATGCGACCGGGCAGTCCCTGAGCCAGCAGGCAGCGAGAGGACAGTCAGGGTCACCGGTGGGGCGGTTTGGGATGGAAGAAGCGGCTCATTGTTCTCCAACTCTTCTCCCCGGGCGCTGGGCGGCCCTTGACGGATGCTCTGCAAGCTTGAGAACAGACTGGCCACAGGGCGGCCACGAGCCTCGGCGGCCGGCCTGCCGTGAGATCCCTGGCAGAGGCCTTCTGTTGTTTGCACCGGGATGAGAGCGCTTCCTCCGCAGGCCAACACGGGAGGCGGACCTCCCCCTGCCCACACCGCCCGGAGAAGCTGGTGGGCGCGGGCGGAAGAGGCCTTGGGCCCGGCCGCCGCCGATTGGCTGGGGGAAGCGAGGACCCTCCCCAGGGCGGGGCCGGGGCGCGGCGAGAGGCGGGTCAGCTGACGCCGCCGGGCGCGCGGGGGAGGGGCGCTCTCGCGCGGCACGCTTACCCCCGCGGCGGCCCGGGGCCTGCTGGGCCTTGGCCTTGAGCTTTTGTTCCCCGGCCGTATCTCTTCCTTCCCACGCGGAAGGCCGCGGTCCTCACCCTTCTGTAAAGCAAAACAAGCCGCTCCCACCCCATCCCCGGCTCGGCCCGGCTCCGGCTCAGTCCGCGCAGACGGTCCGCCGGCTTTGGCCCCGCCTGGGCCGAGAGGCCTCCTCCGGCTTCGCCGCCGCGCCTTGCGGACGCGGTGGGTGGAGCCGGGTCAAGGCCTTTTCGGTTTCTTCTCGAGGAGTCCTTGGCTTCCTGCTCCGTTTCCCCTAGGTTTCCCTTTTGTTACTGAAAAATGACAGCTGCCACTTTCGGAGCACTTACTTATATCAAGCGAGCACTCTGTTTTTTTTTTCTTGATTTTTTCGAGTGTGCTGGTATCATTAACCCCAATTTACAGAAGAGAAAGCTTAAAGTTCAGAAAGTTAATTTGCTGAACTACAGCTAGTAAGTGGTTCTCTGGGTTCACATCTCGGGGAGGGGGTGGACCTTTGCCAGGACCCTGTTGAAGAATGGTGGTGGTCAGCTAAATGCTTCCCCAAGGCCGCATTGTCTTCAAAGACATTCTTGGGGTCAGACTAGAAAATACACTGGCTCTGGGGCAATATTAGATAAGATTTCTCCTAGAGCCTGTTTTTTTTAGCGGAGGGATCTAATCGAAGTTAATGATCTGGAATTCCTGACTTGGGTTAGAAACATCCTGTCTTAGGGCACACTCTTCCTCCCATCCCCATCCTCCTTCCCCACCCCTTCACCCTGCAGAGGAAGAACCACAGGCATTTGTCCAAAGCCTGTCCAGTTGGAACTCACCGGCGAATCAGGCATAAACATCCAGAGAACGGTAAAGGGAGGCAAGAGGAGCAACTCAGCACGGTGCCTTTCTGGGGCTCAGAGGGCTTGAGAAGGACAGCATTCTCCCAGGACCTATATCCTGCTTGTCCCCACACAGTAGAACCATCCCATAGCCCCAGAACAACCCCTTTGCAGTGAGAGGGTAGGACTGTTTGAGAGGCTTTGAAAACCAAAGAGCATTATATATAAAGAAGACAGGGTTCTTGTTTTGATGAGACATGAGTAAGGCAATGGCTGGTTTTAATTATTTAAAAAATAGTACAAGTAAACTGTCGAATAATTCCACTTGGTAACATAATTACATGAGACAAAAGCTGGAAAACCACCTGGAAGACCACATCTTAAGCTCCCTAGACACAGGGTGTACAATCTATGAAGATGACTTCTTACCCCTGGGAGTACTGGTAGAGCTGGGAGTACTGGGAGAACTGGGAGAGCTCTACTGCATTGGAGTCACACAGTGGGTGGGGTGGGATGTTTTTTTTCATGTATAAGTAAACAATACAAACAGGACATTTAAAAGTGAAAAATACAGGTAAAAGGGGAAGATGAATTAATAACTAGCTGAGCACTGCAGGTCTGAGCAGCCCACACACACTGCTGTTCCTCCAGGTATATTGGATTAGGACTACACTTAAGACCAGAAGCCCTGATATCTTGCCCTTTTATAAAGCTTCCGTTTCCACATTTGTAAAACGACTTTGGATGCGATGGTTCCTAAGCTGCTCCCAAGTCTGGAAAGTCCTGATTCTGCAACGCCAAGATATTTTCATTAGGTGATGCACAACTCCTCTATCTCAACAATGTGTTAATCGTCTGACTGCTCAGCTTTCCTGCCTTAATGAGATCATCACGGCCAGTTTCACATGCATTTGGATGCCAGAGCAAGCATCCCATGTGAGAACCAGGGATGCACAATGTTGTGGCAATAGGCCTGGCAAATTTGAGGCATGCTTATTTAATCTGAAATAGCCCTAAACACAGTCTCCAAAACTCTGGGCCTGGGGCAAAGCCTCCTGATTCACTTTCAGGTAGCACCAATCTTAATGGCTTCAGGCTTTGAGGAGCTAAGAATGAGGGTCCTAGAAACCTTGCAACTACCTGTGAATCCTCAAGAAGTTATCAGGTCCTCAAAAAGTTACCACTATCTTCAACCTGATGGGAATCATTACACCTGGACTCTCATTAGCCTTGTCTATTAAGCTAAGCTTCTACTTGATAGGATCCACAACTGGGGCCAAAACTGTCACCAGGAAGCACTTGCTGGGGAAATCTGTGTATACCAAATGACTAAATAGAGTCATGGCAAATGGTTTTGATCTCTCAGTGGGAACCCACACGGAGTTTCTGGAAGGCATCAGGAGCCCCTTATAGGTGCCTCAAACTTCAAATCCATAGAAGAAGCCATGGGGGGTGGGGGATTCCAGTTAATTCACACAGTGTTCTGAGTGCCATCTTTAAGGCATACAAAAAAATGTAGAAACAGAGAAGGGAGGAAAGGGGAGTGGAAAGGGGCACACTTATTGATCGCCTTCACCACAGTGATTAAGGCTCTGGAGCCAGACTCCTTGAGCTTGATTCTGGGTCTTCCACTTCCCTGCTGTACTGTCTAACCTAAGGCCGATTACTTCACCTGTCTGAGCCTCAGTTTCTTATACAACTAGTATAAGGGTGAAATGAATTAATTCATGTAAAGCACTAAGAACAATGCCTGCCCCATGTAAGTGCTATATAAGTGTGACCATTATTGTGACGGGTCCTATGCTAACTGCCTTACACATATTTACCTAACATTACCAAAAACAATTCCTTTTGAAAAGGAAAATACAGGAAATCACTGAGTTCTACTACACTAGTTATAACAATGTCTGGGACTAGAGATATATATGAGGAAGGAAATAACAAATATATGGACCAAGTCCTGTTTCTTCTACACTCCTTCTACATAAAGGGTTTTATATAGTGCCTAATAGCTATTTTTTATACAATAATATGAAATCAAAATCTCTCCATATCACAATATGTAGTCCACCTCATTCTTTTTAATTGCTGCATAATACTACATAATATGGATCTACAGCAGGTTACTTACACATTCCCATACATTTATTGTGTATCTGTGTACAGTTCAGGATGTGGGAGGAAATGGTAGCAAAGCAGCATAGGGCGTGGTTCCCCAAGAAGCTTGGATTTTGGGGGGGAATTCGGGACTTAGAAGAAATAATTAAGACACCAATATAAGAATGTATGTAATCAAATATATTAAATTGAATTTAAAACTAAGTGTCATTGCTAGTGATTTCATAGGAAATAACAGCACATTGGATTATAACAATGGAGCTAAAGGTCAGCCTCCTGTAAGGGTGGGCTGGGATAGAGAGAAAATTTACCCATTAGTTCTTCCAGCCTCACTGAGAAATTACTCAAGACAAGAAGGAGAAGTCTACACTCCCTTAACAAGCTGCACCACACAGCAGCAGGCTGGTGTCTCAGCTGGAGGTGAAATGCAGCAGGCCTAGGTTTCCCCTGCAGCTTGCTAGGCATGTGGACAGCACCTTCCTTCTAACGTAATGCAGGGGACTGGTCTCACTGCCACCCTCTGAGGGGGGTTCGTGTTTCTCCCCTGGAATCCCAAGTGGTGCAGTTTCCTTAAAGCACAGGGACTCTGCCCAAGGAGCCAGCATAGAACTCCCTTTTCTGAGGTCCTCAGTCCTTTTTCTGTCTCTGCTTCCTTGGGAAGAATTCACAAGGTTGTGAGAGCAGTTGCCCCATAGGGCCAAGCTGGGGACATTCTGTGCCCAGGTATTCATAAGCTTTTGCCAAGGCTGTATTTCCTTTACCCCACCCCTAAGTACTAATCACTGCTCAATCAGTAACATCTGGTTGCCACAGAACTAGACTGTGTCAAAGCCCACACTTGGCATTCCTTCTGCAAGGCCCTACCCAGCAGTATTTTAATACCTAAGTTTGGGTAAGTAAACCTTTGACCCCATCCTTGAACATTTATACTTCTATGCATGTCTTTATATTACTGATGGAGAGATGAAAACTGAAATCTTCAGCAAAATCTCCAAAGGTGGGGCCTTTGGGGGATTGTTAAAGAGGAAGAGTAAATTAGGATTCAGAGTTTAAGGTGAAGAATACTGGGTATTAAAATGCAAAGACAGGAATGAGTAAGCTGTGTGGGGCCAGGCCAACTGGATCAGGGGGCGTGTGTGGGAGAGCACCAGTTGAGAGGTGGGGTGCGGCTAAATTATGTAGGACTTTTAAATAACCAAGCCAAGGAATATACCCTTGATTTAGTAGACAGTAGGATTCCCTTTAAAGTTCTTAAATGGCATGGTTAATTTTTTTTAATAGAGGAGTTGGATACTGCTTTAGGTGGTAGATTCAGGGGGGCATGTGGAGTAGATCATTAAGGAGGAATTGTTTCAGTTCTCATAGGACTGCCTGGAGAGAAAAGTATTGGATCATTGCCCCAAGTCCAATACCAGACTGAGGCGTATTTCATACCTTTCTCATTCAAATCCACTGCAGGAAAATGCACTAGATTTAAGATCCTGAGACTTGCCCATGTTCAACCCAGCCCACTAGCCCTTTGTGTTAATGGCATAAAATTTCCACTCTTGGTTCTGGTTTGGTTTGGCAGTATCCCCAGATTGCCTCACTGTGGTGCCATGTTTCCAAAGCTACAGGCAGGGCTGTAATTTCAGTTTCCTCATTTTTATAAAAGGTCAAGTTTTCTAAAGCTATTAGTGGATCCACTGGAATTTGTCTATGTTGAGAACATACATGAAAACTGGAGGACATTGCATTTGACCTTTAGAGTCTTTGCCCCACTTCTCTGGGCCTCTGCCCAGTCCCATCTGCCAGATGCTAGCCCTCATCAGGACCCAGACTTGTCTCTGCTCAGTGCTTTCCCACAACAACAGAGGCTACCTGTGACGCACACAAGCTGATCACGCTGCTCTGTCCCACAGAGGAATGTTGAGCCTTGCCAGTTGACATCTGGGGGGTCACAGGAAAAGAGAGGATAAGCGGTACGTGTCCTGTGGGTGGAAGCAGGGGAGATGCAAGGATGCCACGTGAGCATTCCAGCATGCAGTGCGGGACACTGCCTGTGATGAGCCATCGGGCTGATTACCCCTGTAGTCAGAGGCCAAATGCATTTTTACCCTCCCTTCCCTGCCTGAACACTCCCGACGCTGGAATTTCTTCAGGTGGCTACTGTGTTTGGTTTTCAACCAGGACAAACAAAGAAAAGAGATTTTTTTTTTTCCTGTCTACTTTTGCTGAATGGAATCTCTGATTCTCTTACTGGTCCTACCCTAGGGCTGCTTAGGACTTTAGACCCTGAGCACACAGGATGCCTGGCTTTACTGAATCCTTTTCCATATCCTGAGCCTGAGGACAAACTTCATCCTCCCCCTCACTCCCAGGTCCCTTCAATCTATGGATAAGAGATTGAAGCCAATTCCCAGCTAATATTCCACCCACAAATTACTATTTCAGCTGAACTTCCCCAAACTTGAGCATCCTTACCAAGTATTTTGGGCTTCCTGACAAATCTAGTTATCTTCCCATCTGCATGCCTTTCTGGTATAATTTTGAAGTAGTGGAAAATCTCTCATTTTATAGGGCAAAGTAAGCTTAGCCCCTTCATTGCGGGTTGCAGAAATCTGGAGTTCTATCCTATTCATACCTAATTCCAGGCTTCCAGGAGTTTCAGATAAGATTTCCTAGAAACCTTTGTACTTTGGAGTTTTTTTCACCGTCTTTCTCCCCTAACTGAAAAGGGGGTGAGGAACAAGAAAAGGGATTGTGAACGAAGATGATTAAAAAACAACATGCACGCACAACGCAAAGAGAAGTTTTGCATTTCTCATTTCTGGTCCTGGGAGCAGGAGATAGAGGCAACCCTCAGGTGAGCGAGTCTGCAGATGCCCACGCAGGTCTGGAACACTCTTTAAGGGTCAGCAGACACCGTCCAGCAGAGGTGTGGGGGCCAGGCCTCCGTTCTGGTTTTCTTTCAGAACTTCTGTCCAGAGAGCTTCCTGTTCTGTTATCCACATACCCTCTGCCGGCTCCCAATTGCTAGATTGAGTTAAAAAATACTCAGGTGCCACATGTATGGAGCTGGAGGATATTATGCTCAGTGAAATAAGCCAGGCGGAGAAAGACAAGTGCCAAATGATTTCCCTCATTTGTGGAGTATAACAACGAAGCAAAACTGAAGGAACAAAATAGCAGCAGACTCAGAGACTCCAAGAAGGAACTAGTGGTTACCAAAGGGGAGGGGGGTGAGAGGGCCGGTGGGGAGGGTGGGAGAAGGGGATTGAGGGGAATTATGTTTAGTACACATGGTGTGAGGGTCACGGGGAAGACAGTGTAGCACAGAGAAGGCAAACAGTGAATCTGTGTCATCTTACTACACTGATGGACAATGACTGCATTGGGGTATGGGTGGGGACTTGATAATATGGGAAATGTAGTAACCACATTGTTTTTTCATGTGAAACCTTCATTAGAGTGAATATCAATAATACCTTAATAAAAAAATAAGTCAGGTGCCTGACATTGAGTTAGAAATAGAAAATGAACTGGTGAGACCTGGTCCCAAGCCTATGATGGGCTGATGCTGAGTCCGCCCCACTGGCCCTTCTGCGCTTTGCCTCTCCTTCCCCTCCAGACCTTGAGGGCTCAACCCCTTGTTCACACAACAGTTAAAGGCAAATGTACCCTTGAGCCTTGCACATACTTGAACAGCAGCTCTTTCCCCTCCAGGACTTCCAGCATAGGGTGGACCCCTTCCTTGGCTGTCACTCACTCGGTGGAGCTGGGGCCGCCCTGCCTGCTGGGGAAACAGGGCCCACCTGGGGCCTCTCAGAAGGGTGCCTGCAGCCCAAGGTGTGCGCACCAGCCTTTGAGTGAGGGAACCAGGGGACTGGAGGGCTGGGCTCCTTGGAGATTTGCATTTTGCGGGCTATCCTTAGAAGCAGCTTTTCTGCTTATAGAAAGCAGTGGCCCACTCTGGCTATAATTATGACCGGAGAGTCACTTTCTCTCAAAAATGCTATTTTCAGGTGTTTACCATTTTCTTTAAAATGGAAAAGAAGAATGTTGCGTTACAGGCAGGTGGTCCCCAGATCCTTCTCAGTCTCCTAGGGAAGGCACCTGGGAGTAATTGGGAAAAATTTCATGCTGCTGTCTTGGGAGTTACTGACAGGAGCTGAAGTGGGGTCTTAGGGACACAGGGACTGAAGCTTCTCATTTTTATCTCCTGCACGGTCAGTGAAGCCCTAAGTGGGTTCATTGCCCAGACGGACCTGGAAGACAGGATTCCTGGGTGGTGTTCCCACTTGACCCCTTTGCAGACCCATTAGCCTCTATCCAGAAGCAGAGCATGGCGGCCCACGGAGCCAGACTGCGAAGGTTCAAATCCCCCATTACTATTGTGTGAACCTGAGCAAGTTCCTTAATAACAGTAGCTGCCTGATAGGATCATTGGGAGGACTAACTGAGTTAATACCTGCCAAGTGGGTAGGACAGGGACAGGCAGTAGATTATATGGACACTACTGTGATTACGTGTTTCTTTCCTCATCCGTAAAATGATGCTATGCGCTTAACCATTACATGGGCCATTCCACCCTATGGCCAAGAGGCACCCACCACACACCGCATGCTCACTGTTAAGGGATGTTAGGGGCAAAGGAAAGACCTGGCTCCTGCCCTCTGGGAGGCAAGAGAGACTCCTCAGAGAGATTCTCAGAGAAAATGCCAGAAGGGGAAAAGCTCTGCCCTCCCCTCCATGCCCCCACCAACTCCCTGGTGGAAACTGTCATGACACAGAGGCCTGTCAGAGACTCGGGGACACGTGGTTGCCTCTCCACCCGGAGCAGTAGGTCAGCCCGGCCTGGGCACCACTACAGCTGAGGAAGGATCACACAGGCCTCTGACCTGCTTGGCCTTGGCCTTTGGACTGAGGCTCCCTGCGGTCAAGGTTGGCCTGTCCCTGGGGTCAGTCCTCACACCCTAGGCCTGCTGACTGGCAGGGGGTATGACAGAGGATGCAGGAAGACAGACCAAACTTGGCCTTGCTGGCAGGAATTTTGACAAGGGTCCTTCAAGCCGCTAATGGATTCCTGACACTGGGCCCCAAATCTGCCCCACCTCTGGGCCTGGCCCCACATCCAGAGCCCAGGCCCCGGGCACACTGGTGCCATCCTTAGCATGCACGTGGCCCTGGCTGTGTCCACCAAGTCTGCCCCTGCCTCTCTTGAGCCCCCAGTCCATTCCAGGCTTTTATAATCAGTCCTCGTTACCTTGTTTTGTCCATCCAAATCCTACCCATATCTGTCAAGTCCACTTCAATCTCACCTCCTCCATGAAGCCTACCCAGACTGCCCAGCTCACAGCACCAGTCTCACTGTCCTAAATTTCCTGGTTACCTATTCCATTCATTTGGAAATAAGAAGTGTGCTTAATTATATTCTCCCAAAATATCTGAGCATCAGTTTGATTGAAAGTCACTGGGATGGTGTTGGGGGAATCTGTGAATGTACGGGACAGGATCTTCTAACCAGAAGCTCAAACTCTAAGGGGATGCCCCGGGAAGCTCTCTATTGCCATATGTTGCCTTTTAGGTCTGATGTTGTTATTCAACTCAACAATAATAGGTAAATGATCTGGGGGTACTTGCTGTGTGCCAGTGAGCACTGAGAACTTTACATGAACTATCTGACCCTTTATAAGTGCTCCTGTAAGGTAAATGCTATTATTATTCCTACTTTACAGACAAGGAAACAAAGGTGCAGGGAGGTTAAGTAATTGCCCAGTGTCAACTATTTGAACCAGGCAGCCTGACTCTATTGTTTATACTCCTAACCACTGTGCCACATTTCTCCTCCTGCAGTCCACCTTTCCAGTTACTAGAGCGAAGCTCTTTGGCGGCAGGCACCTTGTCGCAGCCTTCCTCACGCTCCCGCAGCACCCAGCTCATGGTTACCTTTGTAGGTAGGAGGCTGCATAGGGAGTGAGTGCTCAGTGTTCAGGAGCCTTGGTTAACAGGCCCTGCAGCAGAGAGGAGAAGGGATTGTCCAGGGTTTCTTAGTTCTGGGGTGACAGAATGGGGAAAAGAGACCAGGAGTCCTGGGCCCAAAGACTGCTGTGGACTGACTCCTGGCCCACACTGCCTCCTTGCTGGCCCAGCTCTTTGTCGAGGCCTAGACCAAGTTCACCGTGGAGGCATCCAGCTAGGTGTCGGGAGTCTTTATATGAATACCTCCTCACATCATGGATGGAAGCCCATTAGGAACAGACCCAGAACACTTAGTGGCTTCAGGGGGATGCTTACCAGGACCAGGGAGTCCCAAACATTGTTCGGAAATAGCAGTGTCCCATCTTGAGGATAGATTCATCCCATCCCCAATCTACCAGCCTCCAGCACCCCTTAGGACTACTTACCGTATCTGCCAAGTTAGATTGATTGCACATCTGAGAACAGAGAGTGCTTCGAGTGAGAAAATCTCCATCCTCGTTCAAGGAGATAGATTCTCCAAAGTTTAATGAAGATTCAGAAATATTTATAATGTACATTGGCAGGAGTTGATGACTGGCTTTGTGTAGACAGAGAGGGAAGAGTAAAGAATGAGTCCCAGGGTTTTTGCTTGGGTACATCATGACGCCGCCAACTGAGATAGAAAATACACAGGAAGCAGTTTGGGGGAAAAGATAAAATGATTACTTGGTACACGTTGAGCTTGAGGTGACTGGAACACCGGGTGGAAAGGAAAGGCAGTTGGATATTTAAGTCTGACGCTCAGAGGAGCAGCCTAATCGGGGAATGGTTTGAGATTTATGATATAAAGGGGGGCCACGAGACTACATGAACCAACCAGTGGGATCAATGAAAGGATGCAAAGGAAGACTGATATTGAAAGCTTGAGCTGGTGACCAAAAGGCCGCAAAAGAGACAGAAGCAACAACCAGAGAGGTGGGCAGGGCATCAGGAAAGAGTCACGCTGTGGGAGTGCGAGCAGGCGGCTAATAATGAGTTATGGACTGAAATGCTTCGCCGGACTCAGAGGAGTTAGAAGTCACTGGCAACCTAGACAAGGGCTCTTCCAGCAGAGGGCTGAACCACACCGCTGTGGACTGAGACGGAGGTGGTAGCTGAGAAGATGGAGACAGCATGGAGCGGTAATTCATTCCAGAAACTTGGAGGGGAAGGGAAAGGAAGCAAAAATCAGTAATCAGAAATGAAAAGGGGGTCAAAGGGAGGATGTGTCTTTTAGAATAGACTTGGGTATGTTTCTAGGCTGATAGGAAGGACTTAGCCACCAGGGTGGGGGATGAAGGATGGAATGGAGTCCCTCTGGCAGAAGGCAGGAGGAGGCAGCTTTACAAGAGTGCTTTTCAAATTTTCACATGCACACAAATCACACATCTCAAATCTTCCTCTTTTCTCCATCTCCACAGCCACCATCCTGGTCCAAGTCTAAGTACCTCCAGCGTTTCTCACCCAGACAACTGAGCTGGCCTCTGGATGCTCAACTCCATGGAATAGGCCTGGTGGTGGAGAGGCCAGGAGGGGGCTAAGTATAAAGAAGAAAATGGAAAGGGCCAGTGGCCTCCATGAAGTGAGGGGATGAGGCCCTGGGAGTCGTGAGAAGGGCCTGCTACAGGGGAGGCCTCTGTGGGATGCTTGAGGCTGGGATTCCAGAGGGGGACATTCAAGGTATGGTTCCAGAAAGGATGGCTAGGGTCATGGTGAAGGTCAGTGAGTAGGTCAAGGAAGAGTATTGAGTCATTCACATGGATGAGCAGGACATTTGGACAGATCGTCCAACTGAGATCCAGAAACCAAACTCCTTGAGGGATGGAGGGCAGTGGCAGGGAGGGCTACAGATTAAGGTGACAGGAAGGTGCATCAGAGTAAAGTCAGTTAGCAAGAGTCTCAGGAAAGGAGCAGATGCTATATGCACGTAGGAAAATACCCTCTGAAATGTGAATGGTGGTTGTCCATGGGGCGGGGAGGATTATGAATCGTTCTGATTTCTTCTTTATGCTTTTCTGTTTTTTCTTCCACGTTTTCTACAATAAACTTTTTCTTTTAAAGAAATGTAAAAAAATAGAGCAGATACAAAAAATTACAAACACCCCATTCACACCATATATAATTTGTAATTATAAACATGCTAAGTACCCTTTAACTCCTCAGACAAGCTGGCTTTTCATTTAGGTACATGTATATACATAACTAAAGCAGAATATGGTAGGGTTTGTATGTGATTATTTTATTTACATGGAGGAATTGTTCAATCAGTCAGGGGAAAAAAAGCTTTTTTTTTAAGGTATTATTGATATACACTCTTATGAAGATTTCACATGAAAAAACAATGTGGTAACTACATTTACCCATATTATCAAGTCCCCACCCACACCCCAGTGCAGTCACTGTCCATCATTGTAGTAAGATGTCATAGATTCACTGTTTGCCTTCTCTGTGCTACACTGTTTTCCCCGTGGTCCCCCACACCATGTGTACTAAACATAGTACCCCTCAATCCCCTTCTCCCTCCCTCCCCACCCACCTTCCCACACCCCTCCCCTTTGGTAACCACTAGTTCCTTCTTGGAGTCTGCTACTATTTTGTTCCTTCAGTTTTGCTTTGTTGTTATACTTCACAAATGAGGGAAATCATTTGGCACTTGTCTTTCTCTGCCTGGCTTATTTCACTGAGCATAATATCCTCTAGCTCCATCCATGTTGTTGCAAATGGTAGGATTTGTTACTTTCTTATTGCTGAATAGTATTTTATTGTGTTTAGGTACCATATCTTTATCCATTCATCTACTGATGGACACTTAGGTTGCTTCCATATCTTGGCTATTGTAAATAGTGCTGCAATAAACATAGGGGTGCATATGTCTTTTTGAATCTGAGAAGTTGTATTCTTTGGGTAAATTCCAAGGAGTGGGATTACTGGGTCAAATGGTATTTGTATTTTTAGTTTTTTGAGGAACCTCCATATTGCTTTCCACAGTGGTCGAACTAGCTTACATTCCCACCAGCAGTGTAGGAGAGTTCCCCTTTCTCTGCATCCTTGCCAGCATTTGTTGTTCTTAGTCTTTTTGATGCTGGCCATTCTTACTGGTGTGAGGTGATATCTCATTGTGTTTTAATTTGCATTTCCCTGATGATTAGTGATATGGAGCATCTTTTCATGTGTCTGTTGGCCATCTGAATTTCTTCTTTGGAGGATTGTCTCTTCATATCCTCCGCCCATTTTTTAATTGGGTTATTTGCTTTTTGGGTGTTGAAGTGTATAAGTTCTTAATATATTTTGGATGTTAACCCCTTGTCAGATATGTCATTTACAAATGTATTCTCCCATACTGTAGGATGCCTTTTTTTCTGTTGATGGTGTCCTTGGCTGTACAGAAACTTTTTAGTTTGATGTAGTCCCATATGTTCATTTTTGCTTTTGTTTCCCTTGCTTGAGGAGATGCATTGAGGAAGAAGTTGCTTATGTTTATATTCAGGAGATTTTTGCCTATGTTGTCTTCTAAGAGTTTTATGGTTTCACGACTTACATTCAGGTCTTTGATCCATTTAGAGTTTACTTTTGTGTATGTGATTAAACAATAATCCAGTTTCATTCTCTTGCATGTAGCTGTCCAGTTTTGCCAACACCAGCTGTTGAAGAGGCTGTCATTTCCCCATTGTATGTCCATGGCTCCTTTATCATATATTAATTGCCCATATATGGTTGGGTTTATATCAGGGCTCCCTAGTCTGTTCCATTGGTCTATGAGTCTGTTCTTGTGCCAGTACTAAATTGTCTTGATTACTGTGGCTTTGTAGAAGAGCTTGTAGTTGGGGAGCATAATCCCCCCAGCTTTATTCTTCCTTCTCAGGATTGCTTTGGCTATTCGGGGTCTTTTATGGTTCCATATGAAATTTAGAACGATTTGCTCTAGTTCATTGAAGAATGCTGTAGGTATTTTGATAGGAACTGCAATGAATCTGTATATTGCTTTCGGCAGGATGGCCATTTTGACAATATTAATTCTTCCTATCCATTAGCATGGGATGTGTTTCCATTTATTGGTATCTTCTTTAATTTCTCTCATGAGTGTCTTGTAGTTTTCAGAGTGTAAGTCTTTCACGTCCTTAGTTAGGTTTATTCCTACGTATTTTATTCTTTTTGATGCAGTTGTGAATGGAATTGTTTTCCTGATTTCTCTTTCTGCTAGTTCATCGTTAGTGTATAGGAATGCAACAGATTTCTGCGTATTAATTTTGTATCCTGCAACTTTGCTGAATTCAGTTATAAGATCTAGTAGTTTTGGAGTGGATTCTTCAGGGTTTTTTATGTACAATGTCATGTCATCTGCAAATAGGGACAGTTTGACTTCGTCCTTGCCAATCTGGATGCCTTTTATTTCTTTGTTTTGTCTTATTACGATGTATAGGAGTTCCAGAACTATGTTGAATAAAAGTGGGGAGAATGGGCATCCCTGTCTTGTTCCCAATCTTAAAGCAAAAGCTTTCAGCTTCTCGCTGTTATGTATTATGTTGGTTGGGGGTTAGTCATATATGGCTATGTTGAGGTACTTGCCCTCTATACCCATTTTGTTTAGAGTTTTTATCATGAATGGATGTTGAATTTTGTCAAATGCTTTTTCAGCATCTATGGAGATGATCATGTGGCTTTTGTCCTTCTTTTTGTTGATGTGGTGGATGATGTTGATGGATTTTTGAATGTTGTACCATCCTTGCATCCCTGGAATAAATCCTACTTGATCGTGATGGGTGATCTTTGATGTATTTTTGAATTTGGTTTGCTAATATTTTGTTGAATATTTTTGCATGTATGTTCATCAGGGATATTGGTCTGTAGTTTTCTTTTTTTGTGGTGTCTTTGCCTGGTTTTGGTATTAGAGTGATGCTGGCCTCAGAATGAGTTTGGGAGTATTTCTTCTTCTTCTACTTTTTGGAAAACTTTAAGGAGGATGGGTATTAGGTCTTCACTAAATGTTTGATAAAACGCAGCAGTCAAGGCATCTGGTCCAGGGATTTTGTTCCTAGGTAGGTTTTTGATTACCAATTCAATTTTGATGCTGGTAATTCATCTATTCAGATTTTCTGTTTCTTTCTAGGTAAGCCTTGGAAGGTTGTATTTTTTTTTTAAAGTTGTGTATTTCTTCTAGGTTATGCAGATTGTTAGCTTATAATTTTTCATAGTATTCTCTAATAATTCTTTATATTTCTGTGTTGTCCATAGTGATTTTTCCTTTCTCATTTCTGATTCTGTTTATGTGTGTAGACTCTCTTTTTTCCTTGATAGTCTGGCTAGGGGTCTATCTATTTTGTTTATTTTCTTGAAGTAGCAGCTCTTGCTTTCATTGATTCTTTCTATTGTTTTATTCTTCTCAATTTTGGTTATTTCTGCTCTAATCTTTATGTCCCTCCTTCTACTGACTTTGGGCCTCATTTGTTCTTCTTTTTCTAGTTTCGTTAATTGTGAGTTTATACTTTTCATTTGGGATTGTTTTTCTTTCCTGAGGTAGGCCTTATTGCAATATACTTTCCTCTTACCACGGCCTTCACTGCATCCCACAGATATTGCGGTATTGAATTATTGTTGTCATTTGTCTCCATATATTGCTTGATCTCTGTTTTTATTTGGTCATTGGTCCATTGGTTATTTAGGAGCATGTTGTGAAGCCTCCATATATTTGTGGGATTTTTCATTTCCTTTGCATAATTTATTTCTAGTTTCATATTTCATAGTTTGTGGTCTGAGAAACTGGTTGGTACAATTTCAATCTTTTTTAATTTAATGAGGTTCTTTTTGTGTCCTAGTATATGATCTATTCTTGAAAATATTCCATGTGCACTTGAGAAGAATGTGTTTTCTGCTGCTTTTGGATGTAGAGTTCTGTATATGTCTGTTAGGTCCATCTGTTCTAATGTGTTGTTCAGTGCCTCTGTCTCCTTACTTATTTTCTGTCTGGTTGATCTTTCCTTCAGGGTTAGTGGAGTGTTGAAGTGTCCTAGAATGAATGCATTGCATTCTACTTCCCCTTTTAATTCTGTTAGTATTTGTTTCACATATGTAGGTGCTCCTGTGTTGGGTGCATAGATATTTATAATGGTTATATCTTCTTGTTGGATTGACCCCTTTATCATTATGTAATGTCCTTATATGTCTCTTGTGACTTTCTTTGTTTTGAAGTCTATTTTGTCTGATACAAGTACTGCAGCTCCTGATTTTTTCTCCCTATTAGTTGCATGAAATATCTTTTTCCATCCCTTCACTTTTAGTCTGTGGATGTCTTTGGGTTTAAAGTGAATCTCTTGTAGGCAGCATATAGATGGGTCATGTTTTTTTATCCATTCAGTGACTCTATGTCTTTTGATTGGTGAATTCAGACCCTTTACATTTAGGGTGATTATCAATAGGTATGTACTTATTGCCATTGCAGGCTTTAGATTCATGGTTAGCAAAGGTTCAAGGTTAACTTCCTTACTATCTAAGAGTCTAACTTAACTCAGTTAGTATGCTATTACAAACACAACCTAAAGGTTCTTTTTTTTCCCCTCTTCCATTCTTTATGTATTAGGTATCATATTCTGTACTCTTTGTCTATCCCTTGATTGACTTTGGGTGTAGTTGATTTAATTTTGCATTTGCTTAGTAATAAATGTTCTACTTTCTTTATGTGGTTTTATTACCTCTGGTGACAGCTATTAAACCTTAGGAACACTTCCATCTATAGGAGTCCCTCCAAAATACACTGTAAATATGGTTTGTGGGAAGTAAATTCTCTCAGCTTTTGCTTATCGGGAAATTGTTTAATCCTTCCTTCAAATTTAAATGGTAATCTTTCCAGATAAAGTAACCTTGGTTTGAGGCCCTTCTGCCTCATTGCATTAAATACATCATACCACTCCCTTCTGGCTTGTAAGGTTTCTGTTCATGATAGCCTGATGAGCTTTCCTTTGTATGTGATCTTATTTCTCTCTCTGGCTGCTTTTAACAGTCTGTCCTTATCCTTGATCTTTGCCATTTTAATTACTATATGTCTTGGTGTTGTATTCCTTGGGCCCCTTGTGTTGGGAGATCTGTGCACCTCCATGGCCAAGAGACTATCTCATTCCCCAGATTGGGAACATTGTCAGCAATTACCTCCTCAAAGACACTTTCTATCCCTTTTTCTCTCTCATCTTCTTCTGATACCCCTATAATGCAAATATTGTTCCGTTTGGATTGATCACACAGTTCTCTCAATACTCTTTCATTCTTAGAGATTCTTTTTTCTCTCTGTGCCTCAGCTTCTTTGTATTTCTCTTCTCTAATTTCTATTTCATTTATCGTCTCCTCCATTGTATCTAATCTGCTTTTGAAACCTTCCATTTTATGTTTCATTTCTGATACTGTGTTCTGTAATGATTGAATCTCTGACCAGAATTCATTCCTGAGTTCTTGAATATTTTTCTGTAACCCCATGAGCATGTGAATGATTTTTATTTTGAAATCTCTTTCAGGAAGATTCATGAGGTCGATTTCATTTGAATCTTTCTCAGGGGTTGTATTCATAATTTTGCTTTGAACCAGGTTCCTTTGATGTTTCATTTTTGTATGTGGTGCCCTCTAGTGACCAGAAGCTCTAGTCTCTGGAGCTGCTCAGCCCCTGGCACAATGTCGGGGGTCACAGGGGAGTGGTGTTGATGCCTTAGAGGAGAAAAGTTATTTCCTTCTTCTCGGTTGCTATGCCTGTCTCCACTGCCATATCCAGTGGGCCGAGCACACAGGTATAAGCCTCTGTGCTTTGCGTTTGTAGTTGCTGTAGACAGATCTTCCCTCTGGCTGGCCTAATGCCAGGGTAGGGTTGGCCGGTTTGCGAGCCAGGTGGGGCTGGCCGGGAGAAAGGTGCAGTAGGCTGCGTATCGTGGAGGGAGTCCTTGGAACTCTATAGCCAGCCAGGGAGCTGGGGCTCCTGAAGATCATGAAAGCTCCCAACCTGCTGCAGAGTGCACCCAGACAATTTTGTCTACCTGTCCTTTCTCCTGAGCCGTAAACTCTGTGCAATCCTTGCCCCTTTAGCAGCCCTCTTGCTAAGGGCTTCCTTGTTAGGAAGTCTCTCAGAGTGCCTGCCTTTCTTTTGTCCCAGAGCAGCCAGATATGGATCCTTGTTTTCCACTGAGGGAGATGAGCCCTAAGACAAGCAGCTGGAATCTCAGTCTCTCCAGATAACCTGCCCGTCTTAGCTTTCCAACCCCTCTAATCACAAGAGCACCGTGAAACGTAAGTTTGTACTCCCAGAATAGATATCCAGAGCTAGTTGTTCAGCAGTCCCAGGAATCCACTCCCTCCCAGCTCCTTTTCTCTTCCTCCCACTGGTGAGCTGGGGTGGGGGAAGTGCTTGGTTCCCGCTGGGCCACAGCTTTGGTACATTTCCCTGTTCCGTGAGGTTTATTCTTTCCTCCAGGTGTATGTAGTCTGGTGCAGCCCTCTTTCCTGTTGCTCTTTTAGGATTAGTTGTATTAATTATACTTTCATAGTATATGCGATTTTAGGAGGAAGCCTCTGTCTCACCTCTCATGCCACCATCTTTAATCTCGGGGGTTTCCTCATTCATTCCTATATTTTCCTATATACTAGTATCCTAACCTAACTAGAGCTCCACAAAAAATTTATTGGATAAATTAATTTCTTAAAGCAAAGAATAAAATAATGAAGCAGAGGGATTTGAATGTGTAGAGCCCTCCAATCCTCCTTTGAAGTGCTAATACCCAACACAAGCTGTAGAGATATCTAGACAACTATAGATTTAGGGTCCCAGAAAGCTGAGATAGAATTGAACCCAGCAGGGTCTGATTTTAGAGAACAATGGATCATTTGCCTAGTACTTTGTAAAGGAAAAGGATGGGACCTAGAGTTCATGGTGGCAGAAGAGGAAGGTCTGTAATAGCAGTGAATTTCATTCTTTGAATTGTTGCCCAACATCCTGGTATGTGAGGAATTTACTGGTGCAAACTGTGGTGCTCTTAGCAAGCCTGACAGCCTGGCCTCTCACTGGTGGACCTGCTGGTTTTCTCCTGAGCCCCTGCATACCTATTGCCCTGTCACTCATTAGGGCACATGTTGGATGTGAACCAAATCTAGGATGGGTGCTCTTGGGCCAGTGAGCTTGGGCTTACATTGGTAAGTAACCTCTGGGGTTCTGGATCCAGAGCAATGTTGTGTGTGGATGGGAAAAAGCCTTTCCTGATTTTGGCTCATCGATTCAGGGACTCACAGCACTGAGGGGGATGAGCCCTAAGACAAGGTATCTGCACACATGTCGGAAGGCGGAGGTTGCTGCACTGTTGGGGGAGTGGGAGGAGGACCAGATGCTGGAGGATCCTTCCCAGAGATGAGGGCAGCTTTTCATTCATGGACTACGGTCTGCAGGCCCACAGTTGCTAGGATAGAAACTGATAACAATAGCTCTGTCAAGAGGGATGGACTCGGTTCCTAAGCCCCTCTGGGTTCCACTCACCTGACACCAGCTGTCACTGGTGAGGCTAGCCTTGGGGGAAGTCTATGTCCAGAGACACAGAGGTCCCCTTAGCTCTGTGGGAAATTATGAGAAGATAACTTTAAACTTACTGAAAGCAACTCGCATGAACGCAGGATTTCCCCACCTGGGGTGCCCAGATCCCCGAGGAGGTCCGCCGTGAATTCCGGCGGCAGTGATCCCCCTGAGCCTGTTGTTGCCCACAGGTGCTGCCCAGCCTCTCTGTAAACCTTACACACGTATATATAGGTGTGGCTGCATTTTTTTCTGGAACAAGGGTCTGTAACCTTTACAGATTCTAACAGAGCCTGTGACCTCCTGAAAAGTTACACAAAACAAAACAACACATTTTTCTAGAGGATAAAGGTGGGAACTGGGTGTCAGGGGAATTCGGAGGACATGCCAACGCCTTCCACTTCCCATGGGCTGCGATGTGTGCCGTGGGAAACAGCAGCCCACACAGGGAAGTGACAGGTCACGGCTCAAAAAGACCTCCAAACTGACAGGCTCCTGACAGTGTCCCAGGTTTTCCCGCGAGAGTTGTTCTTCCTTTCCTCAAGTAACCCTCCTCTTTCTTACCTGCCCTTCTCCTTCCTCTGGTCCTCCCGGCCATGGGGGAACTGAATCTAGTAGCTGCTGTTTGTTCCAGAAGCAGGTTGAAGTTAGACGGGGGCTTTGTCAGGTGGGGCTGAGGCCAGCTGAGTATGTCCTTCATCTGATCCAGTCGGAGCCAGACCTTTCAGGCTTGCGCCTCTTTAAACTTTAAAAACACTTCTGGATTCCTCCAAGTCATTGTAACTGTACATTTAATAACCATAGATGAAACTACATGCCATTAAAAAGCAATAGTAAGTCCAATAACCTTTTAATATGTGTTTTAAAAATTACAGCAGCGTCTCTATGTGCTCAAAAAAAAAGCACAGCACCTACATGGGAGATGAACTATTCATTTGGTATTTAGGCAACTTTGGTGTTCATCTGGGTTCAAGGACCGCATCCTCTCCTTGCAACAAACTGGCAGTCACAGGCCCAATTTAAGTTCTTCACTTTAAGGATGAGAAATGAAGCTTCCGGTGAGGTAGCATGGAGCCCAGTCCCAGCCCAGGGCTCCTCATCGTCTCCTGGCTCTTTGCAGGATGTCCCTGCAGCGGCCGAATGCTCTCAGGGCACCCGCTCTCCCATCTGCCCTGGAACTGCCTCCTCCCCACCTCGCCTCACCGAGAGGTCTCCAAAGGCAGCTGAAGGAAGAAATGACTCTCTAGGGCTTTCCAGATCTGGGAAACAGTCAGACAAGAGAGCGAACTGTGCGACACAAGGCCTTGGAACAAATTGGAACCCGGAGCTGAAACGATGGCGGCCGTGGGCTGAGGGTGCCAGCCAAGGGTCAGCCCATCCTTATTTTGTCCCTACAACAACCCTGTAAGTTAACATTATCATTTTCATCTTCGTTTAACAGATGAGGAGCCCGATGCCTGGAGAGGTTAACAGCAATGTCACATGGTTACTAAAGGCTTCAGAAATAGGATTCAAAGCCAAGTCTAGATAGACCCTGCAACAGTAACCACCATGTTATGCTAGGCTGACCCGGCGCAGGATTCTCAGGTTCTCTTCAGGACTAAACTGTGTTGCTGCCCCTTTACACAAAGAATCATTCTAAACCCAGCCCCAGCTTACCAGTAGTGCATAAGCCCTCTTTTCCCGCAAGCTGGGAGCATCTCTGCCACATCTTCCAGGGACTCAGTGGCTAATACTCAACTCCTGGGGGCAGAGTTACTTACTCTACAATTCTGACTGTAGCTCACAGCCTGTGTACAAAGGTGGTCGGAAAGGAGTTCCTGTGCTTACTCCCACCTCTGTTGAGGCTGCACTCCATCCTAAAACGCTTCCTCCCTGATTCACTCACTAACTAAAGGATGTAGGTTTCCGTGAAGATTTCCCTACTCCAGGAAGCCTTGAGAACTCTATGAATCCACATGGATTTTCTCATTCTTTCTGCAGCATTTTCTCCTTGAACTTAAACACAGCTTCTGCCTTTTGTCTCTTTGACTCATGTGGGAGAGCTCAGACCCCCAGCAAGGTCCCTGAGAGCAGGGAGCAAACATATTCTGCATCCCCTGGCCCCCCAGCGCCCAGCATGCCATCGACTGCTAACACGTCTTTCTGAATTAAATACAATAGTTCTGAGAACAAATTTCCTCTCTCTTGGACCATTCATTCTGGCTACTGCTCCCCTCCAGAGAAACTGCTGGCCCCCCACGCCCTTCCCACTTCCCCCTGAGGCTCACAACCTTTGAAAGAGCTGGGATTTGGTTTTGCTGCCTTTTCAGAAGCCTGACCTTCTGAGAGTCTTTTGTCCGTGGGGCCCATTCTGTGCCCAGGGGATGGGAGACCAGTTTTTCTGCACCTGTGCAGGGCTCTCGTCAAGTTCCAAGAGGCCATTCAAGGCGGCAGCTCAGACTTTTCAAACCACCTGCATCCAGGCAGTGGATTAAAGGCAAGATACAGAGGAAGGGGTGCACATGGTTCCTCTCCATTCCTGCCACTTTCTCAAGGGCTCTTGTTAACCAAGTGTGTTTGCCTTTGCTATCCTGGGAGGCTGAGAGCCTCTTTTTCCTTGCAGACTGAGACAGACTGTCTGGGGTAAGTGCAGTTCAGCTGCTGACCCAACACTGCTGTCTTCTCAGAGTCCACTGCTCTGGCATTGTAAGCAGGCCCCGGGCCACATGAGCTTCAGGTGACCTTCACTAGGTCAACCTAGGCTGCTAACTGAAGCTTGTTGGGAGTCTTGAGCAAGCTGTGTACCTCTCTGAACCTCAGTTTCTTCATCTATAAAATAGGGAGGTTGGGCATTGATCACTAAATTCCTTCCTGCACCAACCGGGAGTCCTAACAGCATTGCCTTCTCAACACTTCCTCTACCTCTACCTTCTATCCCCCTAGTTTTTTAGTCACACTGCAGTCAAGGACGAACCTTGGCATTGTCCTGCTAGTAGTTACTATAGGTTGGGGTAGTCCTATTGGCAGAACAGGGTTGCCACCATCCAGCACCTTAGAAAACTGATGAAAGGGGCAAGGTGATCCTTCAGAAGGGGAGAAGCAAGACCTCCACACAGCACACAGACCTGTCTGCAGAGGTGGGTCGAGCGAACCTGGGCACCACGTCTGTGACTTTGTACACTGCCTCCCGGGCTCACCGGGAAGCGCGGCTCCTGCGCGGCAGGAAAGGCGCTGGGTTTGTTTGGCTTTCCTAGGAAGACCTGCTGATCTGAATCCACAGGGGACCACAGGGCTGTAGTCAACAATGTGTCTTGGAAAAGAAAACCCACTTGTCCACACTTACCAATGCCAAGAACTTTAAACAAACCTCCCGTTCAATCCTTACAACATCTCTGTAAGAGAAGAACTTTTCTGACCCTCATTTTACAGGGCAGTAAAGGTCAAGGTCACACAGCTAGGTTAGGGTCAGGGTTAGGGTGAGGGGTCCACACTCAGAGAGGGGACCCCAGGGTCAGCACTTCAGAGCACAGCTCCGCCTTGCCTCACTGGGAGTTGGGTGTGGACAGCGGCTCATGAGATCTTAGAACACAGTGCCCAGAAGAGCACCCAGCGTGCTGGGGTGAAGGCCAGGCTGCAGGCTGACAGAGGCCTCTGCAAGACGTATGACTGCAGGTCGACTTGCGAGGAAGCAGGTCCTGACCCCACTGCCCCACAGTTCTTGCCCAACCTCGGCAGCTCAACGCAGAGACTGGGGTGAGGAAATCCGAACATCCCAGGGAAGGAGCAGGGGACAGAGAACATGCTGTCCCCGTGAGGACCGCAGCCCAGGGGCAAGGGCGCCCTTCGAGCCTGGCTGAGGGCTGCTTTGGGAGCCAACCGTGAGAAAGAGCATCTGGGCGGCCACGCTGGCCCCCGTATCGCCAGGAGCCTGAGAGCTTCACAGACGCTCCTGACTTAGAAGCCCAGGAAGGGATTTACCGGGGCAGTGACTGGGGCTTTGGCAGGACCCTCGCCTCGCCAGCCGATGTGAGGACGGGTCTGGGAGGCAGGCAGAATGCTGGGGCAAAGGGCACCAAGAGGCAGACACTGGAGAGAGGGCTCTCAGCGCAGGGCCAGGGCTTCAGCTGGGAGGGGCAAGCCTCAGAAGCCTCGGCCCAGACCCTGCTCCGCTGCTGTCTGGGCTCCCTGGTGTCTTTCCTCTGATGTCCTCTCAGCGGGTACCAGGCTTCACTACAGTCCTGCTCAGGTTAGGGGACCACAGCAGGGGTGGCCACACTAAATAAAATGCAGGCAGTTTTAGCATCGTAAGTGCCAGAGACTTGCAGCATTTACTTTGGAAGTAAGTGTCCCTGGATTTGTAATTCTTTATATCTAGGGATTCTTGTTTCCTGAATTAGATCACATAAGCTGCTGAATGGAAGGATGTTCCATTCCATTTTGGACAAATCTTAAACCTATGGGAAAGGAGAGCCCCGTCAAGTTGCCTTACACCATTCAGAAGGCTTGCTTCTAATTTATAAGTTGGTAGACAGGCCAATTTCACAGTTGAGAAGTCCTTGTTCTTGGTATGTTGGCCTCCTTCCTATTCGGAGACAGGGTGGGGTAGATTTCCTGGTGAAACCTGTAATGCTGCAATTGTCATTGTCCCAGGGACCAGAGCACCCACACAGGTGACTTTCTGGCATTCCATCCTGAGAAGTCTGTTCGGCCACACCCGAGGGACCAGACGTGTCCTCCCAAGATCAAGCCCCTGAACCTACATACAGTCCTTTTCTCTTTAATGCAATGCATACTTAATCAGCAGAATGCAAGACACCTTGAGGTACAAATCACAGAGAGATGAGTCATCTATAGGTACACAATGTGGTCACTGTGCAGGTTGACACAGTTAATCCCAATGACCAGGTTATTTATTATTGCTGCCTCTGTGTCCTTCTGCCTCCTGTAGCTTCTGTTCCTAAAGCCCAGGTCTGTTCCTCCCATCTTTCTGTCTGTAAGACGTTGTCTTCAAAGTAGGGCAGGAACCATTCAGAATAGTCAGGTGAGCCTGGTTTTCCGTGCTGAGATTTCCTTGAACCAGTCCTTTACCTTGCTGAGAATTGTCTGCCTCCACAAATTCTCATTAGCTTCCTCCAGCCAGCTTAGCTTCGTGCATTGAAAGCAATCCTTCACGCTGGCTAAACCCCCCTGCAGCGTGTGCCCTATCTCTGGGAGAATATCCCTCAGCGTCTCCTTCAGTCCTTTCCTTCCCCTTCCTACATCAGCACCACCTCTCTCCAATCAACAGGATCTTCCCTTGCCTGTCAGGTGACCCAGAAATGGGTGCCGGAAGTCACGTGAGCTCCTGGTGCTCTGGGAGCTTGCAGCCCATGGGGTGACAGCCTCGCTCAGAGCTCTGTGTCATTCCCCCCGGGACGGACTGTCCTAGTGGGGTGGACCAAATGCTTTGGGAGAACAGAGAAAGACGAATAAATTCAGCCTTCTGGGTCAGGAAAGCTTCCCAGTTAGCTGGGCTTCGAAGGGTAAGTAGAGTTTTTCCCAGGAGAGAACAGAATGAGAAACAGGTATAGCTTTTGCATGGACAGCGTCAGTCCTGTTAACAAATCATGCTCCTTTGGATACATATAGAATGTTCCCATTTATCACTCGGTTTCCAAGATCCCGATGTGCCTTCCTAGTGGGGTCTCATTTCTTCTTTGGGAATCCCTCATTTATCAGAAGTGAGAGATAGCTAGAGATTATTATTTCTATAATCCACAATGAAATCAGGGAGGGTTCCTCCCCCCGCACACACCTCTTACACACATTCACATAACTACTCACCTTGATTCTTCAGAGAGACTGTGAGAGTGCAGAGTCTCCCTGCGTGGCCTCTGTGGGTAGTGTCAGGAGCCCAAGCTCGGGTGCTCACGCAGAGGCTGAAACCTCAGGCTTCCATCTTTGTGGCTCAGGACCACAGCCTCCTCGAGCCCAGCAGCCTGAGCTTTGCATGACAACTATTAGTTTTCTTGGGCATTGACAATACATGCCTCCCAGCATGTGAAGACACAGTCCTGACCTCAGGCCTCTGGGAACCTGAGCCAGAGAGATCCTCGGCTCTGGGTGCAAACGCAGCGGGACAAGAAGGCAGCTGCACCCTGAATGAGCTAACTAGACGCCCCTCTGAAGAAGGTAGCGCTCTCGGGAGGAGGGCTGAGACTCCCTTGTTGAGGATGAGAGGGAGGTGGGGACCGTGTGAGGGTGCAGGCACTGGAGACGGCTCAGGGATGGAGAGAGACCTGGCCTGAGGCGCGTGGGAAGCACAGGCAGAGGAGAGGGAGGGAGGCCGGGCAGGAGGGAGGGGACACTGTGAGAAGGGGGCCCCCTGCCGAGCACTGACTGACCCAGATGAGCCCTGCTCGCAGGTGCCCATGGAGAAGGCTGGAAAATGAGGCAAAAGTGTCTGGGAAAGGCGGGTCTTCAGGGGCAGGATGACGCCATGTAAAAGACACAGGCGGTGCGGCCAGGCCAGCCTGGCTTCCTCTCCACATGCCATGCCTCCTAGCGGCGTGTCTTGGGCATTTTGCTTATTCTTTTTCAACCTCACTTTTCAGTCCTGGAAAATGGGTTCTTAGAGGGTTTAAATGAATTAGCAGCTGGAAGTGCCACATGAAATGCCTGGCACAGTTACTCCTTCCATGGAAGAAAAGCCATTTATTCTTTAAAATGTGTGGAGAGATTTAGAATTAGAGAGAACAACCCAGAAAGAAGAGAAAAGGATCATTTTGCGCTTTTCCCCGGATCCACAGAGGTGGCGGGCCTGGCATGGCTGTCACTGGGAGCTTGCTCATCAGCACGAGGGAGTTATTCCCGCCTGTCAGAGCGCCCCCCCAGATCAGGCCAGCCTGGTGCAGGGGAGGAGGGGTGAGCCACGGGGTCCAGGGCCAGGGTTCCAGTCCAGACTCTGCCACTGAACTGTGGCTTTGGACACATCTTTAAACCTCCATGGCCATACTTGGCCTGGTGCTTGTTGTCCCTGTCGCCCCTGACACTGTGACTCTGTGAGGCCTGCTTAGCTTTCCTCAGAAAATCCATGCATTGATCTACTTGCCAATCAATCAGGCAACCAATCCATCCATCCACTGAGCTCAACTTAGATCCTTCTCCCACTGCAACTGTGCATGGCCCAGGGTATGGGGGAAGCAGCGGGGGCGGGTAGGCTGCAGAGGCATGGGTCCCGGTTTGCAAGGATGCACAGATCTTCACAAGCATCAGAAGAGGCTTAGAACTTTTGGTTACAGGTAACAGAAGTGAACCTAAAAGCATCTAAAACCAAAAGGGGGGGTTATTGTAAGGTGTCAGCACCTCTTCCAGGAGCCATGGGCAGAGTCAGGGAGGCCACACAAGGGTCTGGGACTGGAAACCACGAACCCTCTTCCAACCCAGGCAGCTTCTGTTGCTCTACCTCTCTGGGGATGCCTGGCCTCTCATTTCTGCTTCTCCCAGTGCATCTTGGATTATGTCATCAGCACAGCTTGGATAGCAATTGTGAATCTCATTTGCAAGGTCGTGGGAGAACGAACCTGGCCTGCCATGCTTGGATGGGACACCTACCCCTACTCCACCCGGCCAAGCCAGATGAGCCAGGCCTTCATAAGCCACTATGATAACCTCCTGGCTGAGTACGTGGGGAATCTCAGAGAAGGGGAGCTTGTGAGTGCCCTGACGTCCCTGGGTGGCTGGGTCAAGTACAATATAAGTTTGGCTGCTATAACAAGACCCCAAACAATAAAGGTTTAGACAAGATGGAAGCTTATTTCTCTCCCTTGTGTAACAGTATGAGTGCACATTCACAGAATAAAATAGTGTCTCTGCAGTGTTAGGGAGCCAGGCTCCTTCCACCTTATTGCTCTGCTCTTAGGACGTTTGCCTTAAACACCTGGTTGAAGATGGCTCACCACAATGTCCACACTCCAGCTGGGGAAAGATGGGATACAGGAGGCTTGGAGCTTCCTTTTAAGGGCATAGCCATTCCTGCTAACTTATTAGCCAGAACTTGGACATGTGGATATACTGCAAGAGAGACTGGGAAAGGTTGACTTTAGCAAGGTGGTCACACTCCCAGTCAAAAATCATACCACCCTGCAAGAAGGACAAATAGATGCTGGTGGATGACCTCCTATCATGAGCGATAGTGACCTTGCTCCTGGAAACTCAGAGAATCTCCTGAGTCTAGCCTTGGGAGGAGGTGATTGCCAAAGAAGAGATGTGGCAGGCATGGGAAGAACATGAACATGGAAATGCTTTAAAGCTGTGCCTAAGAGTTTAGACTAGATCTCTCAAGTCCTTCTGTGCCCTTTCAGCACTTCAAGAAAGGCATGGGGATAATGTGCCTCCTGCCCTATCCTAACTTAGGGTACAGAACAGGAAGTTCCTGGGACAGATTGCAGAAGTGAACTTTATAACACAGAGTTCTTTAACAAGTAGGTCTGCAGTGTTGCGGTTCTCTTAGGCACCACTCAGCAGTGCTGAACAAGAGGGAATTGAAGTCATTTCCTTTGTGTGCGAGACCCACAATGTTATGTTCCTGCCTAGCAACCACCTCCTGCAGCTATGCTGCACAGCATAGTTCAGAGCAGCTAAGCCACCAGTAAAACAGTGCCAAGCGCCTACTGTGTGCAGGGCACTGTGCTGGCTGCTGCAGAGAAGCCCATGGCGGTAGATGGTGTCTAACAGAAGGCTGTGTTTTCTGACCCCTTCCTCTCAGCCACCAGACTGACCTTATCTTGAGCTGAGGGCTTCCTGTTCACCAGTAACAACTTGACAGGGCAAGAAGCTTCAGTTCCGCGTCAGCGGATGGGGTGATGAATCATGGTGCATATGGTAGCTGTGGCTTTGCTGACGGTGCACTCACCACAGCTGACTTTGGGCAAGAAAGGAGGGCTGCCCGAGGGAGGGGGGCTGATTGGCACTCACTCAGCGGCATTGGTTCTGTCTTTTGGGCGTCCTGCACTGTGCATGTGTGTGCATGTGCTTGGCAGGATGGGGACGGCAGATGGGGAGTACAAAATGACCGTGGGAAGTGAGCAACTCAAAGTGGACTCTGCGCTTTTAGTCACAGTGATGTCAAGATAAGGTAGGAGAGTGGGAGCTGAAAGCCCTGAGCTAGGAGCCAACCTGGGGTCACGCTCCATTTGGCCACAACTGAACTGAGTGACTAGCCATGTTCAAACATCATATTCCCCATTTAAGAAAATGGGGATAAGAGCTGCCTTGCTCACCTCCAAAGGGCTTACAACATGAACGAGAATTGGACTGTGGATCCTGCAAGGGCAAGGTCTGTATTTTATTCCTTTTTTGCCGTCAGCACCTGGCATGGCCCTTTTTGCACGTAGGAACCCTTCAGTGGGTGTGGCTCCCTGAGTCATTGAAATCACCGGCCCACATCACACTAAGGAAATTGAAAGCCAGTGAGGAATAGTGACTTGCCTAAGGTCACACAGGCACACGGGAGGCGCCCAGTGCCCGCCCTGTGTTCTGCATTCAGTCAACTGTAGTGTCCTTCCTATCTAAGTGGCAGCGCCAGGAGCAGAGTCCAGATCTTTTAACTCTGACGCCTCTCCTCTTGCCCCTCGCCATGCTACCCCCGAGTTACTTGGCTAAAATCAGATGGCTGGTTAAGGCTTGACATGGGATTAATTTGCAGAAGAGCTGTTGTTGACGCCTTGTTCACCAGGACACATGCCCATAGTGTAAAGAACATTAGCTCTGCCACCAGACTGCCTGGGTGTGGGTCCCAGTCTGCCATTTACTAATTACGTGACCTCATTTCATCTCATTATGCCTCAGCTTCCTCATCTGTAAAAAAGGGGTTGAGTTGTATTTAACCTCACAAGGTTATGAGGATTAAAAGAGTTAAAATACATAAAGTGAGTGGAAAAGTGCCCAGCAGGTGGTGAGCACATTATTAGGTGTTTGCTGCTGTTCACGGTTAACGGTGGGCTTTTCCTTCGTAGTGGTAGCTGCACACTTGGTGACAACAATCGGCTTTCATAAGGACAGCCATTCAGGGCTGGTGGAGTTTGCTGTTCCTGAATAGGGTAAGAGTCCTCACGGGTTTGAAAGGCCCGGAGACTCTGTTGTGTAAATTCTTTGAAGGCTGGGTTCTTCCTCAGTAAAGGTTCTCAGGCACTGGTTACAGCGCCGTACGACTGGTGGACAGTTAGAAAGCAAAGACCAGTGACGTCCTCTATTCGCAGCACATGGAAGCCTGAGATGGGACTCTGGCTTTCTCCAAGCATATCTCCTTCTTCCTTTAAAATCTTTCAAACCTCAGCTTCTATTCAAATTTGCTCAGCATTGGAAAGTCAACGGAACCCCCAGAACAAAGAAGGTGACTGAATGCCAAAGGACGGGGGCCAGGAAAACTATGCGAGAGGCGACCTCGCTCCTGCCAAGCGTGGGATGCAAGTTCCTCTCCCTGCCCCCGCAGCAGGCCCCAAGTCCCTGCCACCCCCAGTCCTAGGGCCACAGGTTTCTGCCTGAAAAATCAGTCAGGAGCTGCTCACGCAGGGCATTTCCTCCTGACCTACTTCCTGAGCGCTGGGGCAGAATGCTTGTGCTGCTGAGAAAGGTAAGTCAGCGTTTTCCAAGCCAAGCATCATCTCAGATGCGGAGTGTCTGTCACTCGCTTGCAGCCAGTTGCCACACCTGAGAGGTGGTTTTTCTTAATGGTCTCCCATGTCGACACTTGGACTGACTGACTGGACAGGTTCCTGGTATAAATGTGCTTTCTGCCTTTTCTGTGCATGCCTCTGTTTGTAATTGGGTGTAGAGCCGCCGTTTGCCATGGTCCCAGGACCTCTCCCTGAGATTGTTATCCCCGAGTGTTCTGGTTCCATCGTTACCACCAACTACATTATCACCTACAGAACACCTAACAGAGCCCCTACGACGGGGTCGGTGCTCTACATCGTAGCTTTAATATGCCCAGTACCCACCCTTGCAAAGTAGGTCTATTAGGACAGTGCTTCTCAAACTTTATTGTCCATGTAAATCACCTGGGAATCTTGCTAAAATGCAGATTCTGCGGGGAGGCTGGAGATCCTGCATTTCTAACAAGCTCCCAGGTGACATGGATGCTGCCAGTTCTAACTCCTTGAGTAGCAAAGGAATCAGGAGGAAACTTTTGGTTGCGTCTGGAATCCAATGTAAACTAGCTAAGCAAGATGAGGAATTCATTACAACGACATCTGGTGTCTCACAAAGCCAAGTGCAGGATTAAAAATGGGCCCTAGGAAGGGCTGACGTCAGGGAGGACCCTCTTTGTCTCGACCCTGCTTTCTCCTTGCACTTCATCGCTCCACCTTCCTCCGGCCCTTCCTTTCTTCCCTTCCCCTCTGTCCGGTTAGTGCCAAGGCAACTCGACCCACAGCCCTGTGGATTCCATGTCTTTCTCCTTGGTTTACTCCCTTGTTTTGGTGGTACATATCTTCCAGTAATTTCCTAAGAAATTGAGCAAAGGAAGTGAAGTTTTGCTTACTAACGTAACTGAAAATATCTTTATGCTCGATCGAAAGTTTGCACAAGCACAGAATTCTAGCTTCCACAGTGGCTGTTCTGGTATCTCAGGCCATTTCAATTCTCTGCATCTCGTATCTCATGTCTGAACATTTTTAGATTCTTCTCTCTGGCTTCAGTGCTCTGAAACTTCACAGTGATGTTTCTTTCCTCACTCACTATCCTGGGCACCTGAGGATTCCTTTTGACCTGGAACAAATGTCCTTCAGCTCTAGAGAAAATTTGTGAATATTTATTTCCTCCCCTCTTTTCTTTGTTCAGTCTCTCTGGAGCTCCTGTTCTTTGGATTGGATCTCCTGATCTAATCTTTTCATCTTCTTATCTTCTGTATCTGATTTCCCATCTCTTCATCTCTTTGTTTTACTTTCTGTAAGATTTCATAAACTTCTTTTTCTAACTTTTCAAGTTAATTTGAAATATGTATGTTTTTATTTCATATTTTCAATTTCCCAGAGTTCTTATTTTGCTCTCAGTGTGTTCTTTTTTTAATCAAATACTGTTCTTATTTCACTGATAGAATTGTGTCTCTTCTGTCTCCATGGGGTACAATTATGCTTTTCCCGTTTTGAACTTTTCTTCTCTCTGCATTCTTTTCTCTTTTCCCTGTGTTTCTTATTTCTTTATTTTGGTCTCTGTCTTTCATGTAGTCTTACTATGTACAGTAAAGATCGAGGCACTCTTTAAACAGTTGACTGGGTGGGGAGCTAAGTTGGGACAAGTAGAAGACCTCTTCAATGGACACTTTTGAATCTTTTGAATTCTGAGCCCTGTCAGTATAAAGCCTACTCAACAAAACAAAACAAAACAAAACTTTTTAAAGTTTATTTTCAGCTTGCTGTGCCTGGGCATATCTTGCCCACTGGAGAACTTCACTGCAGAGATGCAGGGTAGGGTATCAAGCAGCTTTTTCTCTCAGAGGACTTCTAAATATCAGCATTTGGAAGTCTTTGCTCTGGCCCATTAAGTCTTTTCTGATAAGAATCTTCTAGACTCCTGCCTGGGATAGGTATTAGGAGAGGGTATAAGCCTAACTGCTATTTTTCTTGAGTAAGAGTGTGAGAAAGGCTGGCTGTCCCACTGTTCAGAATGCAGATTACCAGCCAGATAATGCAGCCCTCTCCCACCTATAAATACAACTGAGCCTGTCAGCCTCTAGAGCACATTTCTCCAGCTGTCTGTGGTAAAGAACCAGTTTTAAATGTCTAGGCTGTCAGGGACCTACATGTGTTCTATTGCAGATGACTAGGACCATCTCCCACCACACGTGACTCATAATGGAAATTCAAACATCCAACAGGCCTATATCCAGTTCAGCCAGACAAATTCACTGAGCACACTTGGATGTTGATGCAATCTCAGATTTCTACAAAAATCCTAAACACTTATTCTTACTTTCTGTACTTATCTTATTAGGGCTAGTAACTGAGTGTGTGCACCTAAAACAGTCCACAAATCAAACTTTAAGAACACGGTCTAGGAAAGAACCAATCCCTAATCTCTTGCCTTGAGGAGGAACTCTCACCAGGCTTTCAGGGAATGCTGGAGGAAATCTGGGGGTTGAACTGCTCTGTAAATAGACTTTTAGCCCATCCTCCAACTCAGCTGGACACCTCACTCCCATAAGCCTTGGTACCCTGTGTTTCCAGATCAGTGCTTTCTGCTCATGCCCCATTATTGGTTATTTTTGGCAGGTATCAGGCCACAGCTTCTGCTGGTCGGCCAAGTCCTTTACCCTTCCTTGTTCTACTTGTTCCTTCATCCATTGTCTTTGCCCTTGCACTTTATGCTTTCAGAAATCCCCTTACTGTTGTTAAGATGGCAACACTCCCCAAAATGGTCTACAGATTTAGACCTATCAAAATCCCTATTAAAATCCCAGCTGACTTCTTGCAGTTATTCCTAAAAATATAGAATTTCAAGGGACCCAGAATGGCCAAAGTGACCGTGAAAAAGAAGTTTGAAGGTCTCACATCCCCCAATTTCAAAACTTAACTACAAAGTTACAGTAATTGAGTAATCAAGCATGATACTGGCATAAGGATAGACGTATAGATCAATGGGATAGAATTAAGACTAGAAATAAACCCTCAGATTTATGATCAATTGCTCTTTGATAAGGGTACCAAAACAATTCAGTGGGGGAGAGAATAGTCTTTTCAGCAAGTGATGCTGGAACAACTAGATATCCACATGCAAAGGAACAAAGTTGAGCCCCTACCTCACACCATACACAGATATTAACTCAAAATGAATCATAGTCCTAAATGTAAGAGCTAAAATTTTTAAATTTTTCAAAGAAAATGTGGGAATAAATTTCATGAGACAAAGCCCTCTTAGATATAACACCAAAATTACAAGTAACAAAGGAAAAAAATTAATTTGACTCATGAAAATTAAAAACTTTTATTTCAAACGACACCATCAAGACAATGAAAGAAGAATCTGTAAAATAAAAGAAAATAATTGCAAGTCATATATCTGATAGGGGACTTAGAAAATATAAAGAACTTTTACAATTTATAAAAAAAAAGACAAATAACCCAAATTTTAAATGAACAAAGGATCTAAACAGACATTTTTCCAAAGGAGATACAGAAATGGCCAAAAAGCCCATGAAAAGATGCTCAACATCATTAACCACCAGGGAAATGCAAATTCAAGACCATAATGAGATATCATCTTACACACTAGGAAGTTATCATCAAAAAGACAGATAATAACAAATGCTGTCCAGGTTGTGGAGAAATTGGAAACCTTTTACTGCTGGTGGGAGTGTAAAATGGTGCAGCCACTTTGAAACAGTCTGGCAGTTCCTCTAAAAGTTAAGCATAGACCATATGACCTAGCAATTCCACTCTTAGATGTATACATTCATACAATGAATGAAGGTTCAAAGCAACATTACTCATAAGAGCCAAAATGTGGAAACAACTCAAATGTTCATCAACAGAAGAATGGATACATAAAAGGTGGTACATCCATACAATGGAATATTATTATTATTCAATGATAAAAAGAAATGGACTATTGATATTTGTTACAATATAAATGGATTTCACAAGCATGCTAAGTTAAAGTCCCAAAGGATCACTTTTGTATGATTCCATTTATATAAAATGTCCAGAACAATTTATAAAAGGAAAGTAGATTAGTGGTTACCTAGGATGAGGCCATAGGAGGGATGGAGGCAGGGAGGAAATGGGTTTGGGGTTTCTTTCAGAGATGATGAAAATGTTCTAAAATGTATTGTGGCAAAGGTTGCACAACTCTGAATATACTAAAAGCCACTGAACTGTACATTGTAAGTAGGTGAGTTGTATGGTATATGAATATATCTCAATTAACCTATTACAGTGGAGTTTCTGGAGTCAATCCACCACGTCAAAATGCAGGTCTCCCAGGTGATCACCCTTGAGTGTGGCTCCGACATGTCTTATGCACAGTCCCCAGTTATCACCACCGTGGGTGGTCAAACCTTAAGTGATATGCTTGTTCTTAATCTAATGGTTATTCAAGGATTGCTACTGACTTCGCCAGGGATGTACCTAAAAATGGTGTTTATTGAGACAGAAAAATCAATAAATTGTGCCAGACTTTACTCTCTTATTCCATAGAAAATGGTTTCTTTGAGTTTTTAAAATATATCTCCTTCAGTTATTAGCAAACAATACAAAAAGCGCCCCCCTACTGGCAAGCCTGGGAATACATTCTAATTGAGGATGCAAACCCAGTTCATTCATTTATTCGACAAATATTTATTGAACAATCACTATATGCTTTCTACTCTGCCAGATTCTGCAAATGCAGTGAATGGTGAACAAATTACAGAGAGAGCTGAATAAATGAGCCTTTGGGTTAATATGGACACATCCTTCAAAGGACAGAGATTTCCCTACTAGAGGAACTGGCAGTGTTTTAACTTTTGAGGGATTCAGAGAAATGTCTACACATCCTTTTTTCCCCTTGGAGACCTCAAGTTAGAGTTTTAAAAATTACATAAATTATGTAAGTATTACAATAACACTAAAAAATTTTTAAACTTTAACAACACTTCTACATCTGCCCCACCCATCAGTCTAATTTGTAATTGTTTTCCACTCCACCCATTTTTTTAAGCTTCTAGCTCCATTTCCCCCATACTTTTGACCACCTTCGTTGCATGTCTCTGGGAGGACCCACCCAGTTCAAGGGACCTCCCAAGACTCCCTTTCAGAAACACAGACCTGAGGTGCTGACACTTGGTGGCAGCCAGGACCCCCCAGTTCCTCGGGAGCTTGAGGGTGGGGAGGAGTAAATATGAGTCCCAGTGCCAATTCGCTCTGGGGCACATTTCCCAAGACTCCAAAAGCAGGCGGGAGGGTAATGTCAGGGCTCTGCCAGTCTGACGGAAGAGGCCGACACTTGGGTGTGTAAACCTTGGTGTTGGAGGTCCCTCTGTTCCGACAGGGACAGTGTGAACACCGGCACCAGCCAGTCAGTGGGGGGGGCTGTGAGCCCCCTGCTTGGGGTGCCGAGGCACAGGGCTGGTCTAGTCAAAGGGGCAGCGGCCGTGGGCCGTGGGGGCCTCCAGGCTGCCCAGCTCTGCTCAGAACATTCGGTGAGGGGGTGAGGAGCCTCGCCGCCTCCCTCAGCCTGGTGATCCAGGTGTAAACGGGGCTAATAGTCCCCACCCTGCAGGACACTGAGAGGGTCAGAGAGCCCGGGGAGTCGGCGCGGCCTCTGCTGCTCAGCAGCGGTGGCACCTACCTTATTCTTGGGAAGACCGTCCCCCCTAAATTTCTAGGATTTAGCTTTGTTACCCTTATCTCAGTGAGTAGAATTTCTTTTAATCTTAAAAGGCTTCTTTAATTTTATTTATTTATTTAATTTGGCTCAATGATTTTGGCTTTTATTAAAGATGAAGGAAAAGGGCTTATGGGCCAAGGAATTTGTGAGTGGTCACTAGAAGTCGGAAAAGGCAAAGAAACAGATTTTTCCCTAGAGCATCATGTTAAACTAACTTTGCATTACTGGAATAAACCCCACTTGGTAATCAATCCTTTGTATATGTTGCTGGATTCAGTTTTCTAGTACTTTGTTGAGGATTTTTGAAGGCATGTTCATATGGAATATTGATTTTTTTTTTATCTCTGTCTTTGATATTTCAGTAATACTGAACTGATGGATCAGTTGGGAAATGTTCTCTCCTCTCCTATTTTTTTAAAAAATAATTTATTTTAGTATCATTAATCTACAATTACATGTGCAATATTATGGTTACTAAACTACACCCTTCATCAGGTCCCCCCACCAACCCCATTACAGTCACTGTCCATCAGTGTAGTGAGATGCTATAGAGTCACTATTTGTCTTCTCTGAGTTGTACAGCCCTCCCCACACCCCCACAACATTACATCTGCTAATATTAATACCCCTTTTACCCTCTTATCCCTCCCTTCCCACCCATCTTCCCCAGTCCCTTTCCCTTTGGTAACTATTAGTCCGTTCTTGGGTTCTGTGAGTCTGCTACTGTTTTGTTCTTCAGTTTTTTTCTTTGTTCTTATGCTCCATATATGAGTGAAATCATTTGATACTTGTCTTTTTCGGCCTGGCTTATTTCACCGAGCATAATACCCTCTAGCTCCATCCATGTTGCTGCAAATGGTAGGATTTGTTTTCTTCTTATGGCTGAATAATATTCCATTGTGTATATGTACCACATCTTCTTTATCCATTCATCTACTGATAGACACAGGTTGCTTCCATATCTTGGCTATTGTAAATACTGCTGCGATAAACATAGGGGTGCATCTGTCTTTTTGAAACTGGGCTACTGCATTCTTAGGGTAAATTCCTAGGAGTGGAATTCCTGGGTCAAATGCTATTTCTATTTTCAGTTTTTTGAGGAACCTCCATACTGCTTTCCACGATGGTTGAACTAATTTGCATTCCCACCAGCAGTGTAGGAGGGTTCCCTTTTCTCCACATCCTCGCCAACATTTGTTGTTTGTGTTTGGATACTGGCCATCCTCACTGGTGTGAGGTGATATCTCATTGTGGTTTTAATCTGCATTTCTCTGATGATTAGCGATGTGAAGCATCTTTTCATGTGCCTGTTTGCCATCTGAATTTCTTCTTTAGAGAAGTGTCTATTCATGTCCTCTGCCCATTTCTTAATTGAATTATTTGCTTTTTGTTTGTTAAGGTGCATAAGTTCTTTGTATATTTTGGATGTCAAACCCTTATCGGATACGTCATTTATGAATATATTCTCCCATACTGTAGGATGTCTTTTTGTTCTACTGATGGTGTCCTTTGCTGTACAGAACCTTTTCAGCTTGATATAGTCCCACTTGTTCATTTTTGCTTTTGTTTCCCTTGCCCGGAGAGATATGTTCATGAAGAAGTCACTCATGTTTATGTCCAAGAGATTTTTGCCTATGTTTTTTTCTAAGAGTTTTATGGTTTCATGACTTACATTCAGGTCTTTGATCCACCTTGAGTTTACCTTTGTATATGGGGCTAGACAATAGTCCAGTTTCATTCTCTTATATGTAGCTGTCCAGTTTTTCCAACACCAGATGCTGAAGAGGCTGTCATCTCCCCATTGTATATCCAAGGCTCCTTTATCAAATATTAATTGACTGTACATATTTGGGTTAATGTTTGGATTTTCTATTCTGTTCCACTGGTCTGTGGGACTGTTTTTGTGCCAATACCAAATTGTCTTGATTACTGTGAGTTTGTAGTAGAGCTTGAAGCCAGGGAGCGTAATTCCCCCTATTCTATTCCTCCTTCTCAGGATTGCTTTGGCTATTCGGGGTCTTTTCTGTTTCCATATGAATTTTAGAATTATTTGTTCCAGTTCATTGAAGAAAGCTGTTGGTAGTTTGATTGGGATGGCGTTGAATCTGTAGATTGCTTTAGGTAGTATAGCCATTTTGACCATATTTATTCTTCCTAGCCAAGAGCATGGGATGAATTTCCATTTGTTAGTGTCCTCTTTAATTTCTCCTAGGAGGAGGAGGGATTAAAGATGGCGGCATGAGAGGTGAGACAGAGGCTTCCTCCTAAAACTGCATATAATATGAAAATAAAGCTACTACAACTACTCTTGAAAGAGCAACGGGAAAGAGGACTACAACAAACTGCATACACCTGGAGACAAGAGCAGCCCTCACAGAAAACGGTAATGTACTAAAGCTGTGGTCCTGCGGGATCCAAGCCCTTCCCCCACCCCAGCTCACCGGCAGGAGGAACAGGAACAGAGCAGAGAGGGAGTGGAGAACAGGGACTGCTGAATACCTAACTCTGGAGATCTACTCTGGGAGCACAAACCTACATTTCATGGTGATTGCATGATGCTCTTGTAATTAGGAGCTTGGAAAGCTAAGACAGGTGGAGTTCCTGGAGAGACAAGGATTCCGGCTGCCTGTGAGATCAGGGATCCATACCCAGCTTCTCCAGGATGGGGGAGGGGCCGGCAGTCTGAGAGACTTACTGGCAGGGAGGACCTTGGAAGGAGGCCTGCTGAGGGGGCAAGGACTGCACGGAGCTTGCTGCTCGGGAGAAAGGACAGGTGGACAGGATTGTCCGGGTGTACTCTGCCCAGCAGATTGGGGGTTTTCTGATCTTCAGGTGTGCCAGCCCCCTGGCTGCGTGCACGGCTCCAGGAACCCCTTCTGTGACAGGCAGACTAGTGCACCTTTCTCCTGGCCAGCCCCACCGGGCTTGCAAACCTGGAAGCCCTTCCCTGGTGTTGGGCCAAACGGAGTTGTCTACAGCAACTTAAAAGGCAAAGCACAGAGGCTTATACCTGTGTACTCAGCCACCGGTTCAGACAGTGGAGACAGGCATAGCAGCCAGGAACCAGGAAACAGCCCTTTCCTCCCCCGAGGCACCAATACCACTCCCTACAATCCCTGACATTTCTTCAGGGGCTGAGCAGCTCCAGAGAGTAGAGCTTCTGGGCACTAGAGGGCTCCATACACAAATATGAAATGCCAAAGGAACCTGGTCCAGAGTAAAATTATGAACACAACTCCTGAGAAAGATTTTAATGATATGGACCTTATGACTCTCCCTGAAAGGGAGTTCAAAATAAAAATCATTCACATGCTCATGGAGGTACGGAAAGATATTCAAGAACTCAGGAATGAATTCCGGTCTGAGATCCAATCCTTGAGGAACACAATGGACGGTGTTAAAAGCAGATTGGATATGGTGGAGGAGACAATAAATGAAATAAAAACTAGAGAAGAGGAATACAAAGAAGCTGAGGTACTGAGAATTTCTCTTAAGAGTGTCTTGTAGTTTTCAGAGTACGGGTCTTTCATTTCCTTCGTTAGGTTTATTCCTAGGTATTTTATTCTTTTTGATGCAGTGTGAATGGAATTGTTTTTCTGATTTCTCTTTCTGTTAGTTCATCATTAGTGTATAGGAAAGCAACAGATTTCTGTGTGTTAATTTTGTATCCTGCAACTTTGCTGAATTCAGATATTAGTTCTAGTAGTTTGGGAGTGGAGTCTTTAGGGTTTTTTTATGTACAATATCATGTCATCTGCAAATAGTGACAATTTGACTTCTTCTTTACCAATCTGAATGCCTTGTATGTCTTTGTTTTGTCTGATTGCCATGGCTAGGACCTCCAGTACTATGTTGAATAACAGTGGAGAGAGTGGGCATCCCTGTCTTGTTCCTGATCTTAGATGAAAAGCTTTCAGCTTCTCGCTATTAAGTATGATGTTAGTTGTGGGTTTGTCATATATGGCCTTTATGATGTTGAGGTACTAGCCATGTATACCCATTCTGTTGAGAGTTTTAATCATGAATGAATGCTGAATTTTGTCAAATGCTTTTTCAGCATCTATGGAGATGATCATGCGGTTTTTGTTCTTCTTTTTGTTGATGTGGTGGAGGATGTTGATGGATTTTCGAATGTTGTACCATCCTTGCATCCCTGGGATGAATCCCACTTGATCATGGTGTATGATCCTCTTGATGTATTTTTGAATTCCGTTTGCTAATATTTTGTTGAGTATTTTTGCATCTACGTTCATCAGGGATATTGGTCTGTAATTTTCTTCTTTGGTGAGGTCTTTGCCCGGTTTTGGTATTAGAGTGATGCTGGCTTTATAGAATGAGTTTGGAAGTATTCCCTCCTCTTCTATTTTTTGGAAAACTTTAAGGAGAATGGGTGTTATTTCTTCTCTATATGTCTGGTAGAATTCAGAGGTGAATCCATCAGGTCCGGGGGTTTTGTTCTTGGGTAGTTTTTTGATTACCGATTCAATTTCGTTGCTGGTGATTGGTCTGTTTAGTTTTTCTGTTTCTTGCTTGGTCAGTCTTGGAAGGTTGTATTTTTCTAAGAAGTTGTCCATTTCTTCTATGTTTTCCAGCTTGTTACCATATAGATTCTCATAATATTCTCTTATAATTCTTTGTATTTCTGTGGGGTCCGTCGTTATTTTTCCTTTCTCATTTGTGATTCTGTTTATGTGTGTAGATTCTCTTTTTCTCTTAATGAGTCTGGCTAGGGGTTTATCTATTTTGTTTGTTTTTCCAAAGAACCAGCCCTTGGTTTCACTGATTTTTTTTCTATTGTTTTATTCTTCTCAGTTTTATTTATTTCTTCTCTGATCTTTATTATGTCCCTCCTTCTGGTGACTTTGGGCTTCATTTGTTCTTCTTTTTCCAATTTCAATAATTGTGTCTTTAGACTATTCATTTGGGAATGTTCTTCCTTCTTTAAATAGGCCTGGATTGCAATATACTTTCCTCTTAGAACTGCCTTTGCTGCGTCCCACAGAAGTTGTGGCTTTGTGTTGTTGTTGTCATTAGTCTCCATATTTTCTTTGATTTCTGTTTTGATTTGGTCGTTAACCCATTGATTAATTAGGAGAATGTTGTTAAGTCTCCATGTATTTGTGAGCCTTTTTTATTTCTTTCTAAAATTTATTTCTAGTTTTATACCTTTGTGATCTGAGAATTTGGTTGGTAGAATTTCAATATTTTTTAATTTATTGAGGTTCTGTTTGTGGCCTAGTATGTGGTCTATTGTGGAAAATGTTCCATGTGCACTTGAGAAGAATGTGTATCCTGTTGCTTTTGGGTGTAGAGTTCTGTAGATGTCTGTTAGGTCCATCTGTTCTAGTGTGTTGTTCAGTGCCTCTGTGTCTTTACTTATTTTCTGTCTGGTTGATCTATCCTTTGTAGTGAGTGGTGTGTTGAAGTCTCCTAAAATGAATGCATTGCTTTCTATTTCGTCCTTTAATTCTGTTAGTATTTGTTTCACATATGCTGGCGCTCCTGTGTTGGGGGCATATATATTTATAAAAGTTATAGCTTCTTGTTGGACTGACCCCTTTATCATTATGTAATGTCCTTCTTTATCTCTTGCTACTTTTTTCGTTTTGAAGTCTATTTTGTCTGGTACAAGTCCTGCAACACCTGCTTTTTTCTCCTTGTTTGCATGAAATGTCTTTTTCCATCCCTTCACTTTTAGTCTGTATATTTCTTTGAGTTTGAGGTGAGTCTCTTGTAAGCAGCATATAGATGGGTCTTGCTTTTTTATCCATTCTATTACTCTGTCTTTTGATTGGTGTATTCAGTCCATTTACATTTAGGGTGATTATCGATAGATATGTACTTATTGCCATTGCTGGCTTTAGATTCGTGGTTACCAAAGGTTCAAGGGTTGCTTCTTTACTATCTGAGAATCTAACTTAACTTTCTTGTTAAGTTATTGTGAACGCCGTCTGATGTTTCTTTATCTCTCCCTTCCTATTCTTCCTCCTCCTTTCTTTATATATTAGGTGTTTTATTCTTTGCCTTTAATTAGTATTTGGATGGTCTGCTTTCTTTGCTATGATTTTATTTTCTCTGGTGACATCTTTTTAGCCTTAGGAGTGCTTCCATCTAGAGCAGTCCGTTTAAGATATTCTGTAGAGGTGGTTTATGAGAGGCAAACTCTCTCAACTTTCACTTGCCTGGAAATTGTTTAATCCCTCCATCATATTTAAATGATAATCGTGCTGGATACAATATTCTTGGTTCGAGGCCCTTCTGTTTCATTACGTTAAATATATCATGCCATTCTCTTCTGGCCTGTAAGGTTTCTGTTGAGAAGTCTGATGATAGTCTAATGGGTTTTCCTTTGTAGGTGATCTTTTTTCTCTCTAGGTGCCTTTAATACTCTGTCCTTATCTTTGATCTTTGCCATTTTAATTATTATGTATCTTGGTGTTGTCTTCCTTGGGTCCCTTGTGTTGGGAGATATGTGGGCTTCCGTGGACTGCGAGACTATTTCCTTCCCCAGTGTGGGGAAGTTTTCAGCAATTATTTCTTCAAAGACACTTTCTATCCCTTTTTCTCTCTCTTCTTCCTCTGGTACTTGTATAATGTGAATATTGTTCCGTTTGGATTGGTCACACAGTTCTCTTAATATTCTTTCATTCCTAGAGATCCTTTTATCTCTCTCTGCCTCAGCTGCTCTGTATTCCTGTTTTCTGATTTCTATTCCATTAACAGTCTGTTGCATCTCGTCTGGTCTGCTGCTAAGCCCATCGATCACTTGTCTCAATTCTGCAGTGTCTTTCCTCACTTCCCTCACTTCCTCCCTCAGCTCTTTCATATTTCTGTGTAGATACATCAGTATGGTTATGACTTTTGTTCTGAATTCTTTTTCAGGAAGGTTGTGCATTTCCATCCCTTTAGGTTCCCTCTCTGGTGTTGTCTGGGTCTGGGTGAGTTTTGTTTGTACCATATTCCTCTGTCTTTTCATAGCGATAGAAGTGGTCGCTGGTAGGTGCCACATAGGTCAGCTGGGGTCTTTAAGACTTTTAAAAAGAAAGAAAAGAGAAAAAAAAGAAAGAAGGAAAAGAAAGAAAAGAAAAGAAAGGAAAGAAGAAAGAAAAAAGAAGAGAAATAATGCCCACCGGGAGTAGATTCTGTGGGGATACTGTACGTGGCGCTGTTGCTCCACTATTCCGCAGCCACGGCCGCGCCGCTCCACAGGGCCCTTTGTAGCTCTGGCTGGGGCGGGAACGAATGGGAGGCTGTTGATCTCTGTGGGAAGTCTGAGTGCGGCTACTCTTTCCCAGTCGCCAGCCAAGGGGTCTGAAATTCCCCAGGACTCCTGGCCTGCTGGGCTGAGTGTGCTGGGAGATCCTGGGCCCCTGTCTCTTTAAGACCACCACCTCGCGGGGTGCTGAGTCCTCGCAGGTGTAGATGCAGGCTGTGTGCTGTCCTGTATCTTCTGGTCTCTTTTTTAGGAATAGTTGTATTTGTTGTATTTTCATAAATACATATGGTTTTGGGAGGAGATTTCCGCTGCCCTGCTCACGCCACCATCTTCCCAGAAGTCTCTCCAAAAGGCTTATTTTACAATATGATGACAAAGTAATACATGTTCAGTGTATTACTCCTTAAAATTTTCAGAAAAATATCACAAAATAAAAATTTATAATCTGACCCCTCAGAAATAACCAGTTAACATTTTCATGTAACGTCCCCTAGCCTTTTGTTCCTTGTACATAATACCATAAAGCGCACACGTTTTGTGTCCTGGTTCATATCCTAATGAAATTGTTTTAACATTACCCATGTCATCATACATCTTACATAATAGCATTTAAAATAACTACTATTTAAAATACTAATATCCCATAGATTATACCCCAAATATTTAACCCACCCTCTACAGGTTAGTTATGTCCTGTTTTCACCATTATAAATAGTACCATCCCGAACATTCTCAATGCTAAATCTTTGCACACATTTCGGATTCTTTTCCTAGGATAAATTTCTAAAATGGAACTATTCCCTCAAATAGTAGGCATATTTTTAAGGCTTTTGAGAGCCACACGCGCAGGAAATACTTTTTAAATTTGTGTTTTATCTCTTTATTTTAATATTTCTCTTTTTCTGCTTATAAAAGAAATATATTCTTGTCCAAAAAAAATCAAACATTGAAGATATATATATCAAAGAGGGTTTAAAACTTCTGTTAACTCTGTTGTCCAGAGATAATTGCTTTGAACGGTTTGGTGTACAGCAGGAGTACCTCAAATGATTCCAATGTGATACTTAGATTCAACTGAGGATCACATTTGAAACATCTGCCTACCTTTCTGCTCATTCCTCACAAGCCCAGGCTGAGCCATGAGTGAGTTCCTGTGAAGGTGGCAGGGGGCCAGGTCTATGCCGAGCACACCCTCGTCCTGGCCTGGTAACACGGGCAGGTTCAGGCAGCCATCTCAGCCCGCTCTGGAATCCACATTGGTGTCCTCTCCCTGGGCAGAGGGAGAGCAGGAGGGGGCACCAGAATGGCATTTGGAGACATTGTCTGCCATATACAGGTTCTGGTTCTGGCAGTCACCCTCTTGACGCCCAGGGGAAAGCAAGAGAAAGCACCTGTGTTGTAGCCAAGTCTGGAATCATCTGTGGGCATATCAGAAACAGGTCATTGGCCAAGTGTTATCTGTATGCATCTACACGCACATGGAATTGACAGCTATGGGCTCACACACGTCAGTGCATAGATTCTGCATGCCAGAAGCTCTTTAGCTCCCCAGGAATTCACAAGCTCGTTTCTGCACAGAAAACTTATCTGCAGATGTTTGTGAAATGTGTTTATAGATGAGAGATTAATTTATCTCTGGAGGGGCCCTCCCACCTACACAAAAGAGCCCAGAATTCCAAAGAAAAATCCTATTGGGAATAATAGAAGTTCTCTTCTTCTGAAAGGTTTCAATCTCACACAAGACGGGGGCAGCAAAGTGAAAGCCGTGGGCGCTCTGGCCCTTATAGTCCAGCATTGTCCCAAACTAACTATCCGCCAATCTATCCATGCCGTCCATGCAGTGTGAGCTCTATTTTCAGAGATACAGGTTCCCACAACATTTCTCAATGCTAATTGTTAATGGTAATTCCAACTAATAAATTCTCCTCTGCTTTGGCTCTAAGACACCATCTCCTCTATGAAATCTTGGCCAACGGCAACAGAAGTAGGAATTTGACTTGGCCCTATTTCGCCTCGAGGTACAATTCTTTTGCAACTTCTTCAATTCATCATCTGTAGGTAATACCTCCTTGGCTTTATGTAATGTGGATGCTACACGCTGCCTTTATTCTTTTACTTGTCTGGCCTATTTTCACTTGTCCATTCCTTACAACCTTTAGTCTGTCAGTGTCAGACAATGTTCTCATATATTATCCTGTTCTTAGTACAACCCTTCCTATCCTGGGTCAACAAAATGGATGCCCAATCTGTAAGAGAACATATGACGATAATAGCAATACTAAGATTTATTGATTTGTTGATTGATTGCTTACTAGGTGTCAGACATTGTTATAAGTACCCTATCAGGAAGGCACTACTGTTACTTTCATTTCACTTGTAAGGAGATTGAGACACAGAGAGGTTAACTGACTTACCCAAGCTCACACAGGTGGTAGGACCAGACAGTACTCAGAAGCTCACAACATATACCTGCTAACATTTTAGTGTTTAGCATTCTGTTTTTTTTTTTGAAGTATCATTGATATACAATCTTATATTGGTTTCAGATATATAATACTGTGGTTCAACAGTTACTCACATGATTAAATCCTCACCCCACTGTACAGTTACTATCTGTAAACATAGAAAGATGTCACAGGAGCATTAACTGTATTCTCCATGCTGTACTTTGTTCTCCTGTGTATATAAAGGCATTTTGTTTTATTTTAGAAAATTGGGATCATAAAAATAATGAATAGGTATTAAGTGTGTTTCTTTGTTCAGGATATAAATTTGTAATATCTGTGACAAGTCTTTTAATTCTAAGAAATTTTTCATGTGGCAAAAGTTTAACATTTTTTATGTCTATTCTTCTTTCCTTTTATGATTTCTGCCACTTTTTTTTATGTTTGGAAAATCCTTCCACATTATAGGGTCACTAGCATGTCTTCCATCTTTATTGCTTCTTTTTACCTTTAACTTAAGCTATTTGAAATTTATTTGATGAATAATGTACCCTTTTCCCTTTAGATAATTAAGTTTAAATAATTAAGTTCTTGTTTATACTAAAATCTGTTTCAAAGCTGGCCAATCTGTGTGATTAATAGATGCTATTTGTAGGGCAAATCTGACCTCTTTGTTCTTTCTTAGCAATTCTGCCTCAATATTTGCCAGATACACAAAGAATTATTGCACCGAGTTGGTTTGGCAATAAACCCATAAATTAATTTGAGAAGAGTTGACCTATTTAAGATATTCAGATTTCTGATTTGTTCCATTTTAAAAATCTCCTCTCCTACTATAGTTAAAACATCTTTATCAATTCTACTTTTGTCTATTCATATTTTCTTTTTGCTTCTTCTTGATTACATTTACAGGGAATGGTTTATTGTGCCTTTCTTAAAAAAAAAATCAGTCCCAGAGGGGATTATGTTTATTCACTAAATCTATTGATATTCTGCTTTGTAACTCAACGGATTTCTGGAATCATCTTAAATTTGTTTTTCCTTCCTACTTTCCTTAGGTGTATTTCATTGTTCTTTTCATAACTTTTCTGAGATGAATTTTAGTTTATTTTCATGATGCTTTATAATGGCAGCATTTACCTTTAACATAGCTTTGACTACATTCCATATTATGTTCTGATTCCCGTAATTAACTAAAGAGTCTGTATTTGGTTTTTTTAAGAGAGCTTTTATGGAATGTAATTTACATTCCATCAAATTCACCTGTTTGAAGTGCACAGTTCAATGGGTTTTAATATATTTAAACAATTGTGCCACTACAATAATCTACTTTCAGAATATTTTGTCACCCCAAAAGAAACCCTGTACCTGTTATCAGTTCCTCCTTCCTCCCTCCCTGTCAGCTGCTACTCAGCTTTCTATCTCTACAGATTTACCTATGCTAGACATTTCGTATAAATGAAATTATGTAATACATGGTCTTTTGCGTCTGGCTTCTCTCAATTAGAACCATATTTCCAAGGATCACCATGCTTCAGCATGTATCAGTATTTCATTCCTTTTTATGACTGAATAACATTTCATTGCATAGACAGACCACATTTGATTCACCAATTCCTTGACTGATGCACGTCCAGGTCGCTTCTACGATGCTATTAGGGATACAATGGAGCTATGGACGTTCATGCGCAAGTCTTTGTGTGGGTCATGCCTCCATTTCTCTTGGATAGATATCTAGGAGTGGAATTGTTGGGTTGCATGGTAACTCTGTGTTTAAGCTTTTGAAGAACTGCCAGGCTGTTTTCCAAAGTGGCTGCACCATTTCACATGCCCACCAGCAATAAGAGTTCTAGTTTCTTCATATCCTTGCCAACCATTGGTGTATCAGTCCTTTTTATTGTAGTAAGTGTGAAGTTCTAATAGGTGTGAAGTACTATCTTACCGATTTGCAACGAGAACTAATGATGACAAATTATCATTTTCTCATGTGCTTATAGGCTGTTCATGTAGCCCTTTTAGAAAATGGTCAATTTCAATTGGGTTTTCTATTTTTTGAGTTGAAAGAGTTCTTTATATATTCTTGATATTAACCCTTTACCGGATACACGATTTGCACATCTTTTCTCCCATGCTGTGAGTTCTTTTTTTCCTTTCTTGATGGTGTCATTGGAAACACAGAAGCTTTTAATTTTTATGAAGTCCAATTTATTTTTCTTTAATCACTTATATTTTTGGTGCTGTATCTAAAAAACCATTGTTTAATCCAAGGTCCCAAAGATTTACTCCTATATTTTCTTCTAAGTGTTTTATTTTAGTTTTAGTTCTTTAATTTAGATCTATGATCCATTGTGCTTTATTTTTGTGTATGGTTTGAGATCAGGAACAAACTTTATCCTTTTATATATAAATATCCAGTTGTCCCTATGTCATTTGCTTCAAAAATCTTTTTGAAGATTATTCTTTCTCCATCTTGGCACCCTTGTTGAAAATCCGTTGACCATAAATTTGAACATTTACTTCTAGACTCTCAATTCCTTTCCATTGATCTATATGCCTATCCTTATGCCAGTACTATGTAGTCTTGAGTATTGGGTAATTGAATTTTTAATTTATTCTCTGGAATATAAAAGTGTATTAAGAGCACATTTTTAAATTTTCAAGTTTTTAGAAACTTACACTTTAATATTCCATCATATTGCATTGTGGTTAAAAACAAAGGTAAGAATTTCATAAGGTACAGAGGCCAATATATGCTCATGTAGGCTTATGAATTATACTATTTAGAGCTGCCTTGTCCAATACAATAAAACCGCTAGCCACATGTGACTACTGAACAACTCAAACTGTGGCTAAAGTGACTGAGGAACTGAATTTTTTAATTCTATTTAACATTTTCATCACCCTCCAAAATATTCCTCATGCCCATTGCAAACAATATCTATTCCCATCCCTATCCCAGGCAGTCACAGGTCTTCTGTCTTAATAGATTTTCCTGTTCTTGACATTTCATATAAAAAGACTCATACAGTTTGCAGTCTTTTGCATCTAGCGTCTTTCATACAACATAGTGTTTTTGAAGTTCATCCATGTTGCAGCATGTATCAGTATTTTTTTGGCTGAATAGGATTTGGATTCTTTCAATTTTATTTAATCTTAATAAATTTAAATTTAAATACTGAAGCAGGTAAAATATTTTTTGCAACTTTGTTGCATCAGTAGGACCACATTTCTCTTTAGCTTTTGAAAATTTAGCATATGAGTTGAGATATGCTGTACCTGTAAAGCACACACTGAATTCTAAAGACTTAGAATTAATAATATGCTTAAAGAAATAAAGTAGAAGATCGGAAGTATGAAAAAGGAACAGGGACTATCAAAATAAACTTTAAAAATTAACAAAAATGACAAAACAGAGTTTCTAGAAATGGGGGGAAAAACATTATAAACTCCCCTTTGAATTCCTTCAGCAGCAATGGTAACCCCCCTGTAGTATTTAGAGGGCACTGCGCTATTTTATATTTTTTATATAGGTTATTTCTTCATCCTCTCAGCAGCCCAGTGAGACAGGGACTACCATTTGTTCCCATTTTGCACTTGAGGAAGTTAAGGCTTAGAGAATTAACTAGGAAGTAGGAAAGCCAGGTTCCACCTCATTCTGACTTCAAAGTCCACATTTTTATCCATGATAGATTAATGGAAGTATCACCAAGAACACAAACGAGATACGTGTTTGGCCCAGCCTGGCCTTTAGGTTTAAGGGACAGTTGGGCAAGGGGATGACTTGGTAAAAACAGGGGGTCTCTTCACTCAATACTGGCAAGTCATCCCACAGAGCGCACCTGCGGCGACCCGCCTCGCTCACTCCGAGGGCTTTCCCGTTAAAGCAAGGCCCAGCCCCCGCCCACTCATCCCTGAGAAACACCCTTCAGAGGCAGCTCCCCCAGCCCAGCTGCTTGATAAGATAAGACCTGAGGAAGGAGCCAGCTGGGTGACGCCCAACTGCTCCCTCAGTGACGTCTGTCCACAGCAGACACCGTTCCTCCAGGGACTCAGGGCTCAGCCAAGAGTATCTGGTTAAGGGAGCTCAGATAACACTGCTGTTCCAGAGGCTTCCGCAGTCAGAACTGCCCCCAGCCCTCTGACTGCGGTACACACGAGTCAGCACCCAGGCCTGGCAGTGGGTCTTAGCAGGATGGCTGACAGAAAGAAGGACCTTGGTGGAGGGAGTTGGCAACCCCAGCCCATCAACGTGTGCAGCTGGGCGCTGAGTGGCGGGCTTTTGTGCCCTAGCAGAGGGCTGTCCGCAAGTGGGAGCGAGGGCTGCTGAAATCTGGGCAGTGCAACTCCCACCTTGCTCAGGGCTGGGCCCTGCCAGCAGTTGGGATCTAAAACTGCCTCGCTCTTGGATCACAAAGACCAGAGGCATGCTACAGACCCTGACATCCAAGGGACAGGGGCCCCCCATCCATCTCTCGATCGTAATGCACTGCTCCTTGGCCTACTGGAGGTGGGATTGCCCGGTTATGCTCCGCAGAGAGCAAGCGAGAGGACTCGCCTCTGATAGCCTTCCAAATGCCCTGTGGCAGCGGCCCCATTAGACTGCTGTAATCGGCACCAGGCAAATAAATACATGCAGAAGATTGCCAACGGTGCCCCTTGCTTTATGCAAGGGCCTGTTCCTGGAAAGTTGTTCACAAATAGTATCCAGCTGGACCACAATGCCAAGGGTGAGATTCTAGGGTATGAATGCTGGGGGTGGGGGGGCTGCCCCCAGCCAGCAACACAGGTGCCAGCCTTTACAGCTCCCTTTCCCACACCTGCCATGACCAGCCATTCGCCAAGTCCTGACATTCTCCTTCCTCAGCCTCTGTGGGCAGTCCCACTCCCACACCCACGTGCTCCACTGTGAGCCAGACCCCAGCGGGTCTCCCAGAGCCTAGGCTCTCTCAGCCTCAGTCCATCCTTCCTGCTTCCTCCTTGGTGATCCTTCCAAAGGCTGCCGGAAGGAGTCACTTCTTGGAGGGACACCTGCTTGCAGTCCCAGCTGCCTCCTGGGAAAGCCCATGACCTTATCAGACGGCCTGATCTGTGCCCGTCATCTCCAACCTCCAGCTCATCTCCAACCTTCTACTTTCCATCCATACTGAAAGACACCCCGGTCCTGAGCTGTGAGCCCCCTGCACCCTCTCTGAGATTGCTGCTGCTTTACCTGGCTACCTTTCAAGGGCCTGCCCCCAGGGTCCTCCTTCACCGCAGGATGAGCCCAGAGCACCATCTCCCCTCGCGCCTTCCGCACCTGCTCCTGCTGGACTTGCCATGGGTTTGCCCCTTAGAGAAGTTCCTTGAGAGGAGGAGCCGTGGTTACCAGTTTCTGTACCCCAACATCCACCATCAGAGCCTGGGAGTCAGTAGGCAAACCTAGTCCCTGTAGGATAAGTGAAAGGGGAAGGTGTGGTTTTGCTTTTATTTATTTAGTATATAATTTTATCTTCATTATGTTTTTCCTGATTATAAAAGGATGTTGTGTTAGCTGTCAGAAACTTGAATTGGGAAAACCTATAACTTAGAAAGGGGAAGTCCTCATTGTAATATAAATTCCTTCTGTATTCTTTCCTATGCTTATCCTTATGCATAGTGGTACAAAATAGACAGTCCTCTATATATTCTGTCTGGATTTTACTAGTGTAGATCATACCATATTCACAGTGACTTTTTCCCCACTAAATACAAGCTATGTAGCTTCCCATATCTGTGCATAGGGATCTACCTCATTCTTTTTAAGACATTTATAGTACTTCATTGTGTAGATGAAATGCACTTTGGGGAGCACTTTTTGTGGGAGAAACTTCCAGAAGGGGACTTATTAGGTAAATGGATAAGCATACTTTAAAATCTAATAGATAATTGCCAAATTGTCCTTCAAAAAAGATAGTGGAAATTTTAGTACATTTGATAGCATTTACATTTACATTCCCACCAAGGGTGTGAAAATGCTTGTTTACCCATATCTTCACCAACATTGAGAATTATCAGTCAATTAGCTCTTTGCTAATCTAATAGGACACACACACGCGTGCACACACACGATACAGCCATTTGTGATGCTTTTTTCCCAAGTCTCCATTTTTCTGTTGGTCTCACTTTAAAGGCCTCTATGTACAGCAGGAAAATCAGTCCTTTGTCTTATGTGTTGCCATCTTTTCCTCATTTGTCTTTGTCTACTGATATTTTGTGGCCTGTTGTTATGTCAGGAGTGGCTGGAACACAGAATGCAAAGGAGGTGACTTGATAATCCTGGTTTTGTCTCTAACTAACTCGTTGAATGACCATGGTTTAGTGAACTTAACCTCTGGTTCCTCAGCTATAATCTGCAGAATAGGACCAGCACTTCGCTTCGGGGATTCTTATAAGAATGGAATGAGTCAATGCGCACAAAGAGCTCAGTGTAGTGCTTGGCGTGAAGTGCTCTGGGGGGATGTGCTAATAGTGTTTGTTATGCCTTCAAATACTTTTAATTTTTATGCAGTCAACTTTATTGACCCTTTATGGCCTCTGGATTTCATGTCATGTTATAAAGGCTTTCCTCCATCTGAGATTAGAAAAATATTCATCCAGGGTGCTACCTAAAGGAGCCTGTGCGGACTCCATTCACACTACGGATCCCCTGCTATCCCTCTCCTTCCTCCATTTTGCTGTTCTGTAAATTAATTTGGCTTTTACATACCAGCAGTTTTTTTCCAGAAAATTTTAATTTTATTTATTTACTTATTCATTTTGTGGTTTAAAACAACAGAAACTTATTCTCTCACCGTTCTGGGGGATGAAATTCCACAATCAAGGTGTCCCTAGGGCCGCGCTCCCTCCGCAGGAACCCTCTGCGCTCCCTCCAGCTTCCCTCGGGGGCAGCAACCTTCCGTGTCCCCCAGCTGGGGCCCCCAAGTCCGGGCTCTGCCTCTGTCCTCGCATGGCCCCTCTTCCTCTGGGTGAATAAGTCCTTGCTAGCTCCTTTTTCCTCCCGTTTTACTCAGAAATATTGACATACAGCACTGTGTCCGTTTAAGGCGTACAGCAAGACGGTTCAGTTGACACATACTGTAAAGCGATGGCAATAGGCTCAGCTAACACCACCCTTCCAAGGAGGGCTGCCGGGTCTCTGAGGCACAGGGCAGGCTTCAGCCTCACCCCGTGTCCAGGATCCTCTCGGTGGTGTCTTGTTCTTGCTGCTCTTCTCAGGGGCAGCGAAGTCAGGAACAACCTGTCGCCACCTGGGTGACTTCATTCCTGAGGGTTTCTTAAAGGGGAAAACACCTGGGCTACATCGTGTGCAAGAACTAGGTAAGGCTGCCTTGATGGCACACTGGCTTGGGGAATGGGCTGTAGTTTTATGTCCAAAGAGTGGGCCTGGGAAGGTCATCCCCTCCCGCCATAAACTAGACAGCTTCTGCTTGTCGGCAAGTGCCAACCTCGTGCCAAGGATCCCGCCCTGAAGCCGTTCACAGGCCAATGAGAGAACCACAGTCATCCGCTGGCAGGTGTCAGTGAAGGCCTCATGGGAAATAACATCCTTGATGGGAGGAGGAACTTACTGGGTGGAGAGCAAGGAGGGGCACAGAGGCCCCTCCAAACACTCCAAACAGTGGGGATGGGACGCCCGGCCACTGCACTACAAATAAGCTCTGGCACCAGACCCTCCTGCTGGCTTGAAGCCCAGGGCATAGGGTCAGAAAGGGGTGGTGAGATGGAGATCACAGAGGCCAGATCACAGAGCACCGATAAAGACATCTTGTCCCGGTTCCAGAACTGAATTAGTCCGAGAGCCTCAAGAACGTGGCTTCCCTCCTCTGGGGCTCACTTTGCTCATCTTAATATGCAGCTTCAACTCCTGCCCGTCGGCAGCTGTGCAAATCCTGTAAGATTACACGTGTGCAAACATTCTGTCCTGAACAATGTAAATATTTGACACCCTCAGGGCACTTCGTGCTGCTAATTGGTGACTGGAGTTGTTCCTGCCCAGGGGGCTACACCGTGGGTCCTGCCTGTCCACCTTCCCCGGGGCTGCTGAACCACTCCTGCCGAGGGGGCGGCTGCGCTGGGTCCCGACGCCAAGCTCGCAGCCCCTCCTGCCATCGTGGCTCAGACTCTCCCTAGTCTTTTTGTTGATCCAGGTCAGGACTGGGTGCCAGTACCCTTTAACCTGGATAAATACGCTGCGTCCGCGACAGATTTGTCAGTACCAGGATGAGAAATGACCCCCAGCACCTTCTGTGTCCTGCTGGCCTTGCTTCTCCCACACATCAGTATGGGCCCCCTCTGGCCCTGGCCATTCTACCACCTGCTCATGAGTAAGGGCTAACAGCTCCGAGGTGGGCAGGGGAGCATCTTCCTGCCAGAGCTCACCTCTCTGCACACCATTGGAGCCCAGCGAGCAGCGTCCACCCCAGGTTCTCATGTAAGCAGGGTCCCAGAGGTCTGAAGACCACCACAGAAGGCAGCCCCACACCCTGGGCCTCACACCAGGGCAGAGGCACCAAAAGGCCCCCTGCTGTGAGGAACCGAGAGCTTGATGGGCGTCATGGAAACCTCTGTTGGGCTTCTGCGCTGCCTGGTTGTGTGACCTTGGGCAGATCCCCAGCCCTCACTGCTTCTCAGGTTTCCCATTTGTAAAATGAAAGGGTTGGCCTCATGGCTGAAACCAATGCCCTGCTGGCAGGCCGAAGCTGCGTGGTGTGGAGGCCATGCCGCTAGGCGGGGCCCGCAGGCCCCCACAGCCATCACGGATGGCCTCAAGTTGTGCCCTTTGCTTCCCGTCAGCCCCTGGCCCTTGCGAAAGGAACCAATAGCCTCTGGCCTTTTGGCACCACTACTTAAAAGGCCGAGCACGCCACCATTTAGAAGGCCACCAAGGGGAGGAGTTAAGTACAGAGGCAGGTCTAGTTAGATTATTTCCCCTTCTGGCGAGCAATCTGGGCCCCAGATGCAAACGGTGAAGCAGTCCTCAAGGCCTGCGGTCCTCACGGCAACGAGAAACCCTGAATCCATTTCTCCTGCACTTCCTAGAAGGCTAGGCTGGCTTACCAAGCCCTGCTCAGAAGGGCCGGCACTGAGAAGGGCCTCTGCTTGGTTTAATGCTCTGCTGTGGCCATCTTGAAATTCTTAATAATTTTGAACTTGGGGCCCCACGTGTTCATTTTGTACTGAGCCCTGTGAATTACCAGGGTCACATCAGCACCCATTTGGAAACCTTTTGCCAGCCAGGGAGTTTATCAGTCCCTCCAGGAGGGTGTTGGTTCCCACTGCAGGGACTCTGTTACTACAGAGGAGGAACATTCCGAAGGCCTCTTCTGGTTCTTCAAGATGCAGCTGAGATGGTACCGAAGCCCACGAGGTCTCCTCTGACCTCCCCAGGCGGACCTCCCTGCTGTCCCACTCCCCTGGGGTCTCTCACAGGGCACCTCTCCCTTCCTGTAATTATCACAAACACCCTGTCTGAATTATTCATCTCCAGCCGTGCCCTCTGGGCTCTGACTTCCCCAAAATAGACAGATGCTCAGTAAATGTTTGTTGGCTGCCTGGAAAGCAAACAGAGCTATTTTCTCAGAACAGAGTACAGAGCTCTGCACACAGTGGGTGTTCAATGAATGCTGCTGATTCATCCACAGAGCGGGCCAGGTTTGTACATCATGTGGCCATGCCCTGCCTCGGCTAAGGCAGCCCCGCCTCTGTGTCTGGGCCTCCATCCTCTGCCTTCTACACCGTGAGGATAGAAGCGAAGAGGTCCAGCATGCTGCTGCTGGATTACTGGGGTTCCTGGTGCTGAGTTCCAAGGAAATTATTCCCTACCGACCTGTAGTTCTGAAATGCCCTTGGAGCAAAGCACTTTAAGGTTTGCAAGCCACTTTAATAGGCGTAATTCTCAAACTGTCCTGTGAGTCAAGACAAATACTTAAAAACCAATTGTGTGTTTGTTGTTTTTTCTTTTACCACATCTGTTCACTGATGGAAAATTAGGAAAACAGACAAAGCAAAAAAGAATAGCTCAGATCCTAGCACTCAGAAATGACACCGTTAATATTTTAGTCCCTGCCCTATCAGATTTATCTATGCATAGCAATATAAATCTTTAAAATTAGGATAGTACTATCCCTATTTTATAATCTTACTTATCCATTTTTAAGAGGGGGCTCACAGAGATCCCAGGTCACACAGCTCTTGAGAGACAGGCTGGGGCTTGACTCCAGACGTTCTAACTCTAAGGCCCGTGTCCATGTCCCAGAACCAGGCTGCTGCTCAAACTCCAAAAGGAGCCGGAGAGATTGCCTCCACTTTGTGGCTGTGGGAACGGAGCCCAGCAAAAAAGCGTATGCTCTGATTGGGCTCAGGGGAAAAGACCCCAAAGCTGTCCTTGCGCCCCACAGCTGAGCATGGGTGAGGCTGGCCCAGGCTGCTCCACCCACCACCTCTGCAGAACTGGACTTTGCCTTGCAGTAAATACTCAGAGGCATGGCAGGGGTCAGCTGTCAGGCAGGGGGCCCAAAGGGAACGTGTGCCAGGTGGCAGGATCAGGCTGTACAGGACTGACCCCAGAGAGCAACTAGATATCTGTTTGGTGGCCTTGGAAGGCTCATGCTGTTTATATTTTTAGAAAGGGAGTAAGGCATAACAGTGTCCCAACAACTTGGGCCCTGGGGCATTGCCCCACACATTGCCCCACACTGTCGAAAGGGTGCTTCCAGCCTGGGTCTGGGCCAGCAGCTAAGGGCAGGGCTAGCCTGCCTGCCTGCCTGCCTGTCTTCCCTCCTTCGATCTTTCCTTCCTTCCTGAGCACACACTGCTGGCCAGATACTCTGCTGGGCACTAGAGGAAACATTTCTTCAGGGCTCTGGCCCCGCAGGAAGGTGGCAAAAAACAAGAGCTAAGCAAGGTCTTGCAGAATAACAGCAGTTAAGAGTTTGAGCTCTGGCAGACTTGTGTTCAAATCTTAACTCCCTGTCTCTAGCTGTGTGACCTCAGGTAAGTTTCTTAATGTCTTTGATCCTGCACATCTTCCAGGTTTTGATGAGAAGTGTGATAATGCATAAAAACATTTAGAAGGGTACCTGGAACATGGTAGGTGCTGGGTAAGTTCAGTTATTAAAAGAGAAGCTGTATTTGGAAGAAATCTGGAGCTAGGCTGTTGAGCATGCCCAGCACCCATGGGGAACCTAGCACTGGGGACCGCCTCGGGTTGAGTAGAACCGGTCTGGGACAGGCATGCCATTTTTGCTGAGGGTTGGTTAAGGCTGCCAGTGGTTTGTCCCTCAACTGTGTAGACTGGATTGGCATGCTAGCTCCTCACCACAAGAGGAGAGGAGCCGCCTGCCGTTTTACAAGAGGAAGCTGAGAAGCAGTGAGGTTGCACGACCCCCCTTCTGGTCACCGCAAAAAAAAACAGCACCCAGGCTCCATTCAGACGCCTTGACTCCGTGCGCCATGCCATCCATTCATGCAGCCTTCATTTTCCCCAGACCTGGCCCATGACATAGGAGCTGCTACTCAGAACGCCAAAGTTGGGCTAAAGAGTGTGTGATTTTGCATCCCACTGCCGCATTCAAATCCTGAGGAATGAAGGGAGAGCTGGCGTGACAACCCAGGCGGGACCTGCTGGGCCAAGGGGGAGCCCATGACCCCTAGGGCTGGGGATGCTGCACAAACCTGCAGGCTGGTTCTGGGCAAGGCTTCTTTGGATTGGCGAAGCCAGAAGAGGCAGGTGACTCGGGGTGGCGACCCTTGAGCACTGTTTCGACCCTGGCTTTGTTCCGGGGACTCTCCTCTGTCTCACTTGCCCCATGTCCCCACCCCCCCCACCCCCGAGCTGGAGTGGGGCTTCTCCCAGGGAGTGTGACAGCATCTCTTCCTCGCCTGCAGCCTTTCTCATCCCCACCAGGGCCCGACACTGCCGAGCACAGGGACAGTGGCCACACGCCCACACACGCATGCAGCAGTGGTGACAGTGCACAGAGGGGAGTCAGAGCAGACACGCCGGGTAAGACAGGCATTTCCTGGAGACCCCAGAGGGCTCCAGATAAGAGTCCCAAGGAGCACAGCATGCCAGGGTCCTGCCTCTTAAGCCCCTTGGGAATGAGGAAAGGGGTGACAAATGCATCACTCATTCAGCATGCTGGGCTGGGTGCTAGGCTCTCGAAGATGGCAGTGAACGAGAGAGAGAAAGTCCTTGTTCCTGTGAACTGTATCTACTGGGGTGGAATTTAAAAAGTCTTTTTCTCTCCTGGCTTCCCCCCTTTATACTCTTTATTCTCTGTTAAACCTTGCCATTTGAGGGATTAGGGGAACAGGAATATAGGGAAGGTGGGATCTTCGTTGTGTCCTAGAGGCCTAGCACATGCAGGAGCTGAAAACATGTTTGCTGAACAGAAAGGAGTAGGAATGCTGGCAAGCGCTCCCCCAGGCTGGGCAGGGTGGGAAATGCACACCCTCCCTTTTTGCCGTCTCCATGTCAGTTACGACCTACTTCATGAGGTCTTCGTACTTGTAGTGCAGCCAGAGATTGTGGGCTCATGTCTTACTGCTTCTTACTCTAATTGCCTGACATGCAAACGAAATAATTCTCATCTTTTTGAAACCTGGTGGGTACACACGAGGCTCATCTACACGGTCATGGGGAATGTTGATATTTGCTTTGTGACTGATGGCTCTGAAAGTCACTTTCACTCACCTGTGCTTGGCCTCCTATCTGGATATAGTCGCCACCATAAAATCTGAAGTTCTACAAAACCAAGAAAGGTTCAGCAAATGGTTCTGAGTGAAGACACTAGAAGAATCTAAGGATAAACATTACCAGTCCTTCGTGAACAGGCACCCAGTGAGCAGCGGCTGGGCAGCTGGGGAGACAAGGGCTGCTGGAGAGAAATACAGGTCTGGATTCCTTCCCTATTCAGGGGAAAGCTCTAGATGCATGACCTATCCATACTTTAGCGTGCACCTTTGAGGGGTGTCCATGGCCTATCTCCAGGGACTCTATGGCGCTGTGGTTAAGGACACACCTCCAGGGCCTGCCTGGGCTCAAATCCCAGCTCTAATACTTAACAGCTGGGTGATGCTGGGCAAAATTACTGAATTGTTCTGCACCTCGGTTATCTCATCTGTCAAATAGGTGTTGTTAAAGGACTCAATGCCAAAGTCACTAGGAAAGTGTCCGGTGCTGGGCTCGCAGCACCCACGGCTCTGGCAGCGAGGTGGCAGGGTGGCTGGCAGCCCTCGGGTTGGAGCCTGCCTCAGGGTCACCTGGAGGGCTTGTTAAAACACAGATGGCTGGGTCACACCCCGAGTTTCTGATTCAGCAGGTCTAGGGTAGGACCTGAGAACCTGCATTTCTAACAAGTTCCCAGGTCCTGCGGCTGCTGTTACCGCGTGGGGAACCACACGGTATACGGAAGAAAGAATCTAGGTTTAGGATTTTGACAATGGGACCATCCCTTAGTATCTGGTGACCCTGGGCAGGTAATCTCTTTGAGCCTCTGTCTTCATTTGTAAAATGGGACGACTAATACCCACGTCATGGGAGTTGTGCCTGGCATACCGACCGCATTATCATTATTTAATCATTCAAGCTGTAGCTCAGTGTGTTGGCCCTTGAAAGATGAGTAGCATTACGATGAGCACAGACCGGCCGGAAGGCCTGGGAACGCTGCTGGGAATCCCAAAGCCAGTGGGGCCTACGGCAAATGCCAGATGGGTCTGGAAGCCCCAGAGCCGGGGGCTAATTCAGAAAGTGCTCTTGTTGAAGCTAAGTATTAGAGCAGAAAAATTCTTTGGAAATTTCTACGTGGCAAATCCGTGATTAACTGTGGACGCCTAACTGAGAGGCAGTGTTTCCTGGAAGTCAGGAAACAGTGACCTCTCACACCGGAGATGGCAAATGCTTCCTAAGAAAGAGCAGGCTGGTCCCATGGGGTTCCCATCGCAACCCCTGTGCCTCCGCGTCCCGCCCTGCGCCCTCCGCTTCCGTTTATGTATGTCCCCCTTTGTTAGAAGCATTTTCCACCTCCGGTATAACCAGCAAGGGCTCAAAAACACGTGGGCTCCGGCCGTCACCCAGCTGATTCTGGGGCCCCCTGGTGGACAGCAGAGGCACCGCAGACCTTCCGAGTGTGGCCTCCCCCACTGGCCGTTGAGTGTAGCCGCTGCAAGGACCGCGTTTGCAGCCTGGAGCAAGGGCTGGAGCTTTGGCAAGACTATGCCCAGGACTCAGAGGAGGTATCTGGCCCAGTTGGGTAATATTACTGGAATAGCACGCAAAAGACACCCCACCCGGGAGTTGGAAAAAAAAAAAAAGGACGCCCCACCCAGAGTGGATTAGAGAGTGTCGATTTTGAAGGGCAAGATCCCCTGCTCCTGGCACAGGGAGTCCCCAGTCAGAGCGCGTGCCCCAGACGGAGGCTCGGGGTCTGGGCCTTCACAGGTTTTGGCCTGAAGACCAGTGGCAGCTTCCAGCCTGAGTCATACTTCCCTGCAGCGGCTACAGGGGAGAAAAGGGCTATCCCTGGACCTGCGGCTTTTATTTTAAAGGCAAAGATGCGCTGTCCAAACACGACTCCCCTCACCCTGAAGTCTTCGTGTCTGAAATCCCACCCTCAAAGATCCTTTCTTTTGCCTTTTTTGAAAAACTCTTTCAAATAAAAAATTGGGTAGTATCACCATTTTTGTGCATTTGATGTGGGCAAGTCGTTTTGCTAGGTAGACCCCGTGGGAACCCAGGAATATGGAAGACGGCGTCCCTGCAGTGACATGGGCAGCCAGCTGAGCGGTGCAGGGAGGTCTAAACAAGCAGCAGAGCTGGAGTGCCGGGAAGGGTGGGGCGCTCAGGGAACAGTGAGTGATCTGGTGTGGCCCAGTGGCCCCGGCAGGGCCAGCGCTCTGCCTGCTCCCCTGGAGGAAGGAGGAGCAAGACGCTGGGCTGGAGAGGTAGGCGCACATACCACCTCTTAGCAAGGGTGCAGATGTCTCCTTATGGGACTGTTTAACGGTCTTCTTTCATCTCTTTTATCTTTAGATCCTAAACTACGGGGAGGCAGAGAGCATCCCTTCAACTTCTGAAGGTAGTAGAGCAGGGGTGAAAATCAGACTGACTTCATAAAAAATGGAGATTAAAAACCGTGCTGTGTGACCTCAGACAAGTTACTTAAGTTCTCTGAGCCTCCACTTTTTCAACTATGATAATTGTGCCCTCACCAACTTCACAAGACTGTTGTGAGGACTAGGTAAGATGACCCACGTCCCATATTTAACTCTGTGCCAGACACAGGTATGGACTCTAAGCGCAAACTTGTCACTCTCTGTGCTGAGAGCCTACTGTGTATGTGCACAGAGGATTCTGGGATCTCACAGAGGATTAGGGATCTCAGGCACCTAATTAAAGCCAGTTGGCATAGTAGGTCACCCAAATCCATACATTTGAATGAATCACTGTTCCTGGGCTGGGATCCACCCTTTCCCTTTGTGGGAAACCAGGCTTCCAAAGGCCTGGCTCATGGCCGTCTCCTTTTCAGATGGGGCCTGGCTTTTCTGGACAGTCAGTCATTTAGAGACCAATAGAAGGGACAACAGACAGCTGCTCCTCTGGGCCTGTTTTGTCTGTAGCCTTAAGTTTGAGTGGCAAGGAGACTGCCATATGGCTTTTCTCAGCGCCGGCAGGAATGACTCGTCGGAGGGCCACCGGTGCCCTTGAGCTGCGTAGGGCGAAGTGACTCACCAGGTCTGCCCTGGGCCGGGCTCTCAGCTGCCTGCCTCTGCCTCTCCTGATGGAATGTCCTCAGACGCTGGGACTCCCCACTCAGTGGAGGGAGCTTCCCCCTCCAAGGCCACTCTGTTGAAAAGGACCTAACACTCCTGATTTCACAAGTAAGAAAGAGCCCAGTGATGGGAGCAGGCTGGCTCACACATCTAGCTTGGAGCAGAAGCAGGATTTGAACCTGAGTCCACAATGCCTTCTAGGAGACTTTCCTGGCTGCCACAAATTCCTGCCTTTTGGCCTGTTCCTTCCCCATCATCTCCAGGTCCTAAACCCTCTGAGTAGTGGATTCTGTGGCTTTTTGGTAGGACAGTTACTTACTCCTTTGGACTCTTGTTTCCAAGAAAGGGCAGCGTGATCTCTCCAGGTTGTGGTCCCCAGGGACCATAATGTCAATTAACAATGTAAAACTTTGTTTCCTTTTCTGTTAAATGAGGCATTCCTTTCCTATCCAACTCAAGTTTTGTAAAGAAAAATACAGACCAAAAAGATTAAAGGATAAATAATTGTCTGGCGGAACAATGGAGCAACCTGACTTCCAGGGATGGAATCCACACCGGCCTTGGGAGCTGGGACTTGGCAAGACAGCCTGGGTGGCAGAGAAGTCTGAGCTGGAACAAGAAGGAAGGGCGGCGGAGAGGAAGGAACCAACTAAGCTTGTAGATGTGGAAACTGAGGCGCACGGTGCCAGCCGGGGCAGCACTGTGCCCAGAAGCCAGGTGAGCCACCAGCCCGTGTTCTGAGGATGGAAGGGGCCCGGAGCTGGACCGAGGGCCTGTGGGTGTGAGGGGAGGGCGCCCTGGCCCTGCAAGCTGCAGCCGAAGATGCTGCCTCTCGGTGCTGGGAGGGCGCTGGGGCCTGGGCCAGGGCCGGGGAGGGGCAGGAGAGAGCCTGTGATTCCCGGGCCCCTTGAAATACAGATGACTCATGCTGGGCGGCTCAGCAGCCGCCGCCAGCCCACATCCTTGGGCCTTTGTTCCCAGCCTGCCAGCGCCTGGCCTTAAAGGAGCAGCTCCCTGAGGCAGGGCCCCCCTCTTTTAACCTAACTCCTCCTTGGGGTGCTCCTAGTCTCCGAGCTGTGGGTAAAAAGGGTGGGGTGCTGCAGGCTATAGCGGTTCATCCGATGGAATCAAGCTATAATGGGGGCTGTCAGGTCATTTTGTCCATCCCTCTGCCTCAGGGCAGGGCTATACCTCAACTGACCCACAAGGACTAAGAAAACTTTTTCTGTGCCTTTAAAAAATGCTACCTCAAGGGGACCCCTTTCAAAATAACTTTTTCCAGGGTCTCCCAACCACTCTGTCCTGGCCACAGCCCCCACGATTCAGGTTGCACTGGAGGCCCCTCCAGAGTGCCCCCACCCAGCTCGCGACCCCCCCACCCCACCCGGCCCGGGCCCACATCAGCTTGTTCTTGAGCTCTCGTCTGACACACTCTTTGGTGGGTTTTAGGGTTGCCCTCTTCAGACCTGTAACCCAGGCACCCCGTCCTGGGCCCCAAAAGGTCCAGTTTTCATGTGGATCCTGTTCGGTCAGTGGATTCCTGGGGAGAGAAACATGGTTCTGGTGCCGGCACAGCCGAGCTGCCCAAAAACCTTCCCTGGGCCCTGGGCGCCCCCATGTGGGCACCGGAGAGCTGGTGCCTTCAGGAGCCCTGGGGGATACCCTGCCGAGATGCCCACAGCCACGGTGGACCCAGAGCAGGCATCCTTAGCTATAAAAGAGGCCTGAATTGGCACAAATCAAAGCAAATGTAGGCCCTACATTAGAGAGTTATGGGTAAGGTCTGCACCCTCCTATGCTCACTGTGAATCACACGTCCTCTGTGAAAAAATGGCTCTTAGATTTAACAGCACAGTCTATCAGATAACATTTTTTGTTGAGGTTTTGGAAGTTCTCCATGTCCCCAAGTACCCACCCCAGCACCGCCCAGCTCCTCAAACACTATTTGGTTGGTGCTCAAAACACCACTAGAGGTTTGGGTTCAAGGTTTTGTCCACTGTTAATATGTAAATTTTCAGAGAAAGGGTCTCCAGGGAAACTTACATAGTAATTTCACAGTTTATCAGATCTTGACTGGAGAGCTGAGTTTGGAAGGAGAAAGTGCAGAACTTGAAGATCCTAGCAGGCGGGATAGGCAGGTGAGGGGTGGCTGCGCCAGGTGGGGGAAGCAGTGGGCAGGGAAGCCCTGGCGCACAGTCGTGCCCGGGAAGAAGCACTTTGACTTGTGGATAGGCCTGGGGCTGCTTCGTAGACTCTCTCACCTAACGAGTGTATTTTGCACCCAGGGCTAACCTTTACCAGTGTGCTAGGACTGCAGGTGTAACCTTGGGGCCCTTCTGCAGTATTGGCTAACTGGGCCAGCTGGCCACAGACAAGCCCCATGTCTAGAAGGAGCATTCATAACACTATGAGACATGCCTCATCCTTCCACCCATTCACCCAACCACCTATCCATCCATCCATCCACACAGCCAGCCAGCCAGCCATCTACCACCCATTCATCCATCTACTTATCCCCCCATCAACCCACCCACCACCCATCCCTCCACCATCCACCCATCCATCTATCCAGCCAGCCAGCCACACAACAGATCCTGTGTGGTGACCTGCTGGGTCAGCTTCCCTGCCTCCAGGCTGTAAGATCTTTCCAAGCTGCCCCTTCCTCTCCCTTCTCACCACTGCTCTGATTTAGTTCTTTGTCCCCATGATCCTGAATCAAGACCATAACCTTTCGCTGGGTCTCTCTGCTCCTGAACCCTTGTGGGACAACCCGCCCACATACCACTCCCTAATTACTCTCCCTAAAACATACTCAAGCTCTCCTGAGCGACTGCAGACAGCCTGCAGCATCCGGCCTGAATTTCTGGGCCCAGCCCAGGGGCCCACACCGTGTGCCCTGCACTGTGACTCCAGCTTTTGGAGTTAGTCACTTCCTGAGAATAAGAGCTTTGTTTTATATTTCAGAATCAAATCAAACAGAGACTGTAAATAAATCCTAGCCAAAAAATAATAAAAATTAAATCGAGAGCTTTTAACTAGTGCGTATTGTGTGCATACATTCACACACACAGCCGTGTCACGACGCTGGCGTTGCGGACAGCCCGAGTGTGTGTGGGCCTGCGGCGCCCGCGCCCGAGGCCGAGCGGCCGGGCGGGATCAGGGAGCTCACCACCGGTCCGCTGAGCTGCGCGCCGCCTCGGGGCCGCGTCACTCTGCGAGGAGACGGGCGTTTGCTATTCTACCCGAGCCTCAGGGCTCGTCTTACTATCTTCTGACAAGCTTCCTCTCGGAGGAAAAGGGCAGTCCAAGGCCAGGCCAGGCCCAGGTAAAACAGTGAATAAAATGAGGAAGGCACATCTTACAAGCAGCTGAGAATCCCCCCCCTTCTTTGGACGGATGTGTTCAGGTGTGAGGGAAGAGTGCCCCGAAATACGAATTACAGCATCACAGCATTTCAGAGTTCAAAGGTCCTTCAGGTTTCTAGTCCAACCTTATTCTTCCAAGTCATCTGTTTCTTACCCTTGGTTTCCCACCGTAGCTCTGGGCAGAGGCGGTTCCCAGCTCTGGGCAAGTTCACTATAGATTCGGTGAGACCAAATAACGACAACGAATGTTGGGGGTAAAAGGAGTTCATACCCAGCGTTACTCTCAGGGCAGTAGGCCGAGCACTGAAGTCCCATCTGCCTCCATCTCTGCCCCCAGCTCAGCCTCTGCTCCCCTCTCTCCTGTCCTCTTGCCCTCTTCTCCAGGCTCTGCTCTCCTGCTTCCCTCTCTGTCTTAGCATCAGGCAGAACTCTCAAAGCAATCCCCGCCATAACAGCTTATTGCCAACGTGCAGTAGGCTAAGTATTGCCTCATCACGCGTATACAGTGGCTGTCCGGTGAGCATCCTGGCCATGGAACTTCCATTTTCCCTCCATTCACCTAGTCAGGAGAGAGTTTCAAAGCCTCTCTTTCCTGTCTCTCTCAGCTGCTTCCCTTCTGAGGCCTCCTAGGTAAGCCTGTGTTTCTCCCGCACAGCCTGAGAGCCCCGGCAGGAGCGCGCCCATCAACCTGACCCATCATGCCACCAAGAAGAGCGTGGCGGAGAGCAGTGCTGGGGCAGGGGCCATCCTCTCATTATTACACCATGCTGGTCGCCCTCCTCAGCATCTCTCTGCTCCTGCAGGTGGCCATTGGCATTCTCCTTGTGCTCACTGGTGAGGAGTTCGGGCCTGGAGTCACCCCGGTGCCCCCATGGTGGAAGAAAAGCTCCAAGCGCCTCCCTGTCCCACCCTGCATTTGCACATGCTAACTTCTCAACCATACCCTGACCTGGTGTTAGGTCTCTGCACCTACACGTGGCCAAATAACAATGCCTCCAGAGTGAAAGCAGGAGCCCCATCCTACCGCCTGGTATCCCATACAATGGCCGCTCCTAGTACCAGCTGAATGGCTGTCCTCACTAACTTTGGCAGAGTTCCTAAGGGCCCTTAGTGAGCATTCATCCCGACTCTGAAAAGACCCAGCCTAAATTCCCATATCCCAAGTCTATCAATTGCCATGTGGCTGCCCCAGGCACGTGTGAGGGAAAAGGCATGTCGGTGCAATGACTACAGCTCCCTGATTCTGCCACTCACATCTCTCAGGTGCCAGCCTGTCTCTGGACTCCAGAGGGTGTGAGGAAAGCTGCAAGCTGTGGCCCCCACCGTGACCTTCCCGCCCCCACCCCACTCCTCCACAGCACGACTGAACCTCAGTGGGTTAGAAAAGCAGTGGTGACTGAACCAGCTCAACAGCGCTGCCGGCGCCCTGGTCTCCATCACCCTGGCCATCAACATCTTCATTACAGCCTTTGGGGCACGTAAGACGGGGTTCCTTGCCACTAGGACCTCAGGGAATCCTCTCTGAGCGCAGCCTGGGCCCCAGGTGAGGGCAGATGGGAAGCCCCAGGTCCACAGGCTCCCCAGGGGCTCTTATCTCATCCCGGGGAGGGTTAGGGTAAGAGAGAGACCTATAGCTCTGGGGCAAGGAGGGGATCTGGGAGGAGCGCTCGGACTGCCTCAGGAAGGGCCCTGGCTCTGTGAGGGGGACTCCCCTCAGTTCTTAGGCTCCGGTCCCTATAACCTGGGGCGGGCAGGTGCATCAGTGGTCAGCAGGAGGAAGGGTGGAGTGTGGGGCTCCTCCCTGGCACCGCCCGGCAGTCCCCACTGCTCAGGGATAGCCTTGGGCCAACAGCAAGCCCACCGGGAGGCTCCCTGGAGATGCAAGGGCTCAGGCTCCAGCCCGGACCTACTCAGCCAGCACTGCTCACTGCCTCTTCCCTGCCTCCCCTGCAGGGACAGGCCTGAGAGCCTGCCTCTTTCCTCCCTGCCCTGCTGGGCTGATGGGCACTTTCCACAGTCACTAGGAGAGCCCCTAAAAGGGCTGTGTAGATGTCCTTGCTCCCTACCCATAGTGTCTGAATTAGGGTGTGATATTTGCCCATCTGGGTGAATTCCATCTTGGTCTGGAGTCCCGAGCTCAAACTGGGATCCTGCCACCACCCCCACTCCTTCCCTCTTCCCCCCGCCCATTCCTTTTGCTCCAGGACTCAGTTTTAACTTTCTGTAAAATGGAATGGCTTCTATCTACAAAGGCTTCTGCAAATCCACTGAGTCAATCGTAACGCATCCAGGCTGGTCTCTGACGCCCTCTCCATCTGCGACCCAGAAAGGGCCCGAAGGGGCAAACCCGAAGCACAGAGGGAGAAAAGGCTTTTGTATCACTCCCTGTCCTCTGGGCCCTGCTCCGAGTCAACTTCCCGGGCCTCACACGCCTTGGGCTAATTACCTTCTGTCACCTCAATGGCAGATCGGTCGATGCTGGATAGACGGAAGTACCACGATCCTTTCCGAGCGCCTACCACAGATCTATTCTGACTTTCATATTAGCACCTGCTCCTTAGGCGTGTGTTTAAGGAACACAGATTAGTTTTGATCTTTGCCTAAGCCAAATACAACTAGAAAGGTAAATCTGCACCCCTGAAGCATCCACAGGGTATTCTCAGGTCAGCAGAAACAACCTTTAGATTGTCTGTTTTAGAATGTCACCCCTCCCCACTGTTGACCACACCGCCCCGGGCCTGTGGCTACCCTTCTTCACCCAGGCTGTCCAGCAGCCGCCCTCAATCTCCATTCACCTGCTGAACAGGAAATGCCTGGTCTGCTATCGGCTGTGAGTTCCTCGGCTGGAAACAATGCCGGCCTCTTGGGGAGTAAACTCCAGCACAGAGAAGGCTGTCGTCTACACAGCAGGCGCCAAACTAACGGTTAAAGGGCGTGTGTCAGTGGGGGGACAGAGGAGGGAAGGAGGCCCTTGGCACGCCCAGGAGAGGCCTGACAGCTGAGCGAGGGAGACGTGAACGCTGGGCCCCGCTGCCCAGCCCTCTTCCACCACAGTGGGCAACAGGCAAACACAAGAGCCATGTTGTTTTCCAAGAAGATGCTGTATTTAACCGTTTTCCTCCCCACCCCCACCCCTCCCCTCCCCCTCACAGGCCCCTCCCTTAAGGCAGACGGTGCGGAGGTAACAAACATTGAACAAAAGGCACTGGCTGAGGCCCGGGTGGCGGGCAGGGAAGGGAGGCTGGCTCAGGCCTCCCTCTGCATTCCCACGACGACAGTGGCCCCCAAAAGAACCTGGAACCCCGCCGGCCCCCTGCTGCTCTCCCCTGCCCCACAGCCCTTAGGGGAGAGCCCGAGCCGGACCAGGGCGGGGCAGGATAGCATCAGCCACAGCCTATTAATTGAAAAGTCTTTTCCTTCCTGGCTTCTTAGAGGGACTCAGGGATTCTCTTCAACCAGCAGAAGAGACTGGAGCACCGCCTCACAGCACAGAGCCCAGGCGTCACCTCCCCAGAGACTGGAGTTCACCACCCGGTGTCCTGAGCACCAGTGGTGAATTCAGCAGCAGGGGAACAAAACCACGGCCACAAAGGCACCCGGGGATTTAGTGCAAAATAAGAGTGTGGCATCTCCTGACAGAAGGGGGGCCCTGGGCTCTGCCAGGGCTCTGCTCCCTGAAATGGCTTCACTTCTCAGTTCCTCCTGGCCCTGCTTCCTTCTCCTTGGGGAAGGAATCCCAGGGTGCCGCCCCCACCTCCCCAAACCTGCTCCGGGCCCCACCCTGCCCTGGGCGGAGCTTCACCCACACCCCTTCCTCTTCTCCACTTGAGGCGGGGCTGGCTTCTCCCTGCAGCCCAGGGGAGGGGGCACGGGCTGGGCCGCTAGGACGCAAGTTTCCCACTTCCCCTTCCATCCCTTCCTGCTGGAAGCCCTCCCACTCCCCCAGCGAAGTTGCGGGCTTCCTTCCACCCACATGTTCTCCCCAAGACAGTGGTTCGCAGGCAGGCTGGGACCTGGGCAGGAAAGGGGCTTTGCTTCCCCGCCCCCTCCACCTTGCCTCGCCTCACTGCCCACCAGGTCTGTCTCCCAACCTCCTGTGGCAGCAGGAAGAGGCCAGCTCTGTGCTTCTGGTCAGTTGAAGTTCATGCCGCCTGGAGGGTAAGGGAAATGCCCTACTTGGTGGCCAGCTGCTTAGTGGCCACCTGGGTGAGATGTGCATCTCAGGAAGGCACAAGCCTCCGGTATTGCTGAGAATGCCCACACAGGGCCAGCTCCTCTGGACCTAAATTAGCTGCCCGTTGGAGGACAGGGGACACACCTCTATACAGGAGGGGGTCTGAGGTATGCAGGTGGGGACTCGCCCCACACGTGTGGCTCCATCCCCTCCACAGTCAATGCTGGGCCTGGACAGTTACAGGTTTCGTTTGCTGTCAAAAATATAAAAACCCCAATAAAGTCTGTCCAGTAAAGTTTCCGGTTGCTGGTCACCACTCCCGCGAGGAGCCCGGGGTGGACATCAGGATGGGGTCGCTCAAGCAGACCCTGCTTCTTTGCTTCACCTCACTGTGCAGCCTTCCCAGAGCTGTGGTTCCACCTCTGTGGACAGTGAGTGAGCAGCCCCTCCTGGTCCCTGCCCGAGCCCTCCCTGTGGAGGCACAGAGGGTGCAGGAGCAGCTCCAGGGCACCGGGCCCTAGCTCGGAGGCCTCTCGGGGCCAGCCACAGCGTCGCTGCCCTGCTCTCCTCCAGCAGTGAGTGGGGCTCTGGGGGGACAACTGCAAGTCGGGGAGCAGGAAGCGGCAGCCCGTGGGCGCCCTCAGGGTTACGGCACCTTCATCTGCCGGCGGTTCCACATGCCTCGCTTGGAGTGGAAGTGATGAAAGAAGTTCCTCAGGGAGAGCCGCTCCACTTCCAGACCCGCCTGGAGGATCCTGGGAGGAGGAGGGCAGGGTGAGCAGGGGACAGAGGCAACGGGGAGAGCAGGCCCCGGGGACCCCACCCGCACGGCCTTGCTCTCCTTTCCGCCCTCCCCACAGGGCAGAGGTGGAGGGTGTTGTGCGGAGTGTGGGCTCTGGAGCCAGGCAGCTCCATGCTGGGTAAGGCGTGTCAAACTTGGGAAGTTTCTGAGCCTCAGTTTCCCAAATCTCCATCATGATGTGTATGTTGGAGGATGGTGGTAAAGACTAGGGGAATGGAAGTGTGCACACAGCTCCTGGCAGGCAGCGCACCCCCGCCTCAGTCCGTAGGGACACGTCACAGCAGCTGACAGAGGCACAGGTGGCCGCAGACCTCATCCCCACGCCTGCCCCAGCTCCTTTTCTACAGGCACAGCTCACTGGGAGTCCCTTCACAGCGGGGCTTCCTTGCTCGAAGCAGTTTCTCTTGGGCCTCAGAGGAGGCAGGGGTGGAGAACTGCCAAGAAGATCTGCACCTTCCCAGTCTGGCAAGAGGATCGAGGGTGAGGTGACCAGACAGGCCCCCACTGCTCACCACCCATGTGTTCTGCAGGCCCCCAGACCCTGGGGTGCAGCCCAGCCCACTCGGCTGCAACAGGCTCTGGCCACCCACCTTCCAGGCCCGGCAGCTTGCCCTGTGTTCTCCTTCTCTGAGGCTTTGCAGAGCCCTGGCCATTTCCTGCTGCCTGAAACTCCCCTCTCCCTGGCTTCCGGGGACACAGAACTACGCAAGTATTTCGGTGCTCCTCGGTGGTCTGCACCGTCTCTCTGGCTGGCCCCCAAATTTCCCCTGACCCTTGGCCTGTCTCTCTTGTCCATTCCCAGAGCCGGGTTCGGGGAGAAGGCAGTCATGCCCCCACAGCTCCCACTGCTGCTGAGAATGGTACTCTTTATATTCATGCAGCTCAGTTTCGCCTTCCCCCTGAGAGTTTACCAACATCTTCATCCCCATGCCAGCCCCGTGACACAAGCAGAGGCAGCCCTGTCCCCCTCTGTGTTTCAGACGCAGAAACTGAGTCTCAGCAAGAGAAGTGGTTCGACCCTAAGTGACGCAGGCTCCTCAGAGTCTGTGCTCTCCACCTGCGCATCTGCAGCCCAGGGCGCTGGGCCTCGGTTGGTCAGTCCAGCCGCCTCCCCAGAGCACCTGAGGACGGCACCCGGCCCGTCCTTCCTCCCCAGTCACCTGTCCAGCAGCTCCCAGTCTTCCCCACCCCAGCGGTCTCGGAATTCCTTGGTGTTCATGCCCCCGATCCTGTCCAGGTCTGACTTGTAGATGCCAAGCAGTCCAAATCCATTCACCTCCCAGTAGCCTGTGGGCAGACAAGAAGCTCTGGGTGAGAACAGTGGGTGCCAGGAGAAAAGAACGCAGAATGTGGGCCGCATTACTACAGCCTATTCCGAAAGACGGCGGGTGGGGGCAGCTGAGGCTGGAAAGTCCTTCATCCGAACAAGGCCTTGCCTGTTTTGGGGTCAAGCTGCCTAGGCTAAGGCACACAGAAATCACAGTCCTACCAGGGGGCGGCCCGGGCTGATGCCAGCCCGCAGAGGATGGGAGAGCAGTAGGCACTGAAGGCCAGCCGACTGCTGGGGCCCCTGGTCATTTCCCTCTCCAGGGCCGAGAACCTGTTTCTCCACCTTTGCATGCGCACAGGGCACAGAGTCTGCACATAGTGAGGGCCTGATGATGGACAAAGGCAAAGGGGAGCCGGGAAGTTTGCCGTCGCTGCAGCCCTGGCGCCTCTCCGCGTGCACAGCGGCAGGAGGGAGGGGCGGGCGGGCAGCCTTTGCTGGGACAGTTTCTGGCCCCGGGGTTAGGAGCCAAGGCCACCGGCAGGGCTCACCCTCCGGCCACTGGGGGGTGGCCCCGCAATGCAGCCTCATCACCATGGGGGCGAAGGCCATCTTGCCCTCCACACAGTGCTTCCGGACAGCATCGATGACCCCAGCTGGGAAGTGGATGTGGAGGTCACAGAGGAAGACGATGCTGTGAGGGTCCTGGGGGCAGAGGCGGGAGGGTCAGCAGGCCATAGGCTGCGGCCAGGAGGCTGGACCACTGGCCAGGACAGTCCTCAAGCTCTTTCCCATTTGAATGACGGACAGACTTCCACAGAACAGCTGGGCAACCTCCAGAGTGCCGGGCCGCAGAGCACAGTCCTCACAGTCAGAGTGGCTCCTGACTCCTCCCCTGCGCTTTGTGGGCTCCGAGGACTGGCCAGCGCTCTGCTGTTGTCTGTCTGGCGCGCCCTGCACACTGACCCTGCTGCAGAGCCACCCCCGTGTGCTCATCCCCTTCCCAAGGAGCGGCCCCCTTACTCATCCCGAATGTCTCGCTACCCTTTAACTGCATCCCCCGAGCCCTCCCAGACCGGTTACCTTCACCAGGTCTACGCCAGCCTGAAGACCAGCTGAGCGCTCGAAGTTGCCACTCAGCTTCAGGTACTGGTAGCTGCGGGAGGGAGGGGAAGGGAGGGGAAGGGAGGGGAGAGAGGGGCTCGGTATTAGGGCTGGACTGTGGTGGCCCCTGGAGGAAGTCAGCAGGCACAGAGGAGCGACGACGCGTGCTTCTGGGATGGGATGGGGGGCAAGCAGGGCCTCTGGAGAAAGCTGCACACCAGGCAAGCCAGGTGGGACTGCAGCTCTGCCAGGACCCCGCGGCGCTGGGCCTTTAGGGGGCAGGTGGTTCAGCTGCGCCTCGGCCAGCAGCCCCCTCACCTCCGCAGCCTGGACCTCTTCAGGGCCATCTCGACATCCATGTCCTCACTGCTATAGTCAGTGATGATGATGTTGAAGTGTGGGTCGCTGGTGACCCGGAACAGCTTTTCCATGTCTCTGATGAATTGCTGCACCCAGCGTGCCTGGTTCTTTACTGCCGCAGCCGGGCAGGCGGGGAGAAGGCACCAGAGGTAAGGCACACAGGCGCGTCCGTGCCTGGGTCCCGCCACCTGGAGTCCCCTCAGACCTCTGCTCCGGGGCAGGGAGACTACGGGAGGCTGTCAGCCGCGCAGCAGGGAGGCAAAGGCAGAGCCAGGTATGGGGGCCTCTCCACCTGCTCCCACAAGGCCACCAGGCAGGCCAGTGGGAAGGCCTCGGATGGGGCTGGTCACCGTTCTCCTGTTGTGACCCCACTGCACCCCAAAGGTCAAACCCCGTCCCCTGTCCACCTCGCTCTCCTCCTGTATGTCCTGCCCCACTCTCTGGTGACACTCCTGTCTGTCTTGTGCTCCCGATCTCGTTATAAAAGCCCCTGACCCCCCTAGTAAGTACCCTCCCTGTTATTTCCCCAGGCCAGTTGTAAACCCCACACACAACCCCCAATGACCGTCACACGGATCGCTGAAACCTGGCCTAGGAACTTGTATCTATGCGCAGCTCCCAGCTTACTGGCCATGTCACCTCAACTGTAAAGCAGCCTCTCTCACAAGTTCTTGAGATGGAGTCAGTGAGCAGAGATCTGGGTGGCCATGATTACTTCAGGCCCCCCACCTGCTGATAATGCCCAGGCTAGGCGGGACGCTCACCTGGCACCACGAAGTGCACCACGGCGCCGTGATTCCAGGAGAAGCCCTGGGGCCAGCACAGCTTGGGTTCTGGGGCCCGGACACTCAGGATATGTCTCCGGCGGCTGTGTGGGCCCCAGACCAGGCCCTGCAGGTTCCGGGCCTCGGCCTTGTCCCCACCAGCTGGGGTGGTGCCCTGCCAGCCCCGCGTAGACACATACTCAGAGAGCCGCACCAGGCGCTGGCCATGCTCCAGCAGCTCAAGCTCCAGGAGGTAGCGTCCCCCCCGCAGCTGGTCCTGACGCTTCTCCACGTTCACAATGCGCTGCAGCTGGTACCTCCTAGGGTAGAAGGGGTCAGGGGAGCATGGTGCGGTAGAAGCCTGCAAGGCCAGTTGTTAGGCGAACCTAGTATTTGTCCTGCCTTTGCCATTAGCTAGGATGTTTATGCCAGATGCTTACCTCTCTAGTGTTCATCTTTAAAGCAGCACCCAATGAGCTGGGATGACCTCTAAGGTCCTTTATGGCTCTAAGATCTTGAGTATATAAGAGGAAGGAGCTTCCTCCAGAAACTGACCCTCATTCATAAAATGCTCTGGTCAGTCAACAGTGCACGAGACACAGCAGTTTATCAGATAAATGTTGACTGGTTGGTGCAACACCATTAGCCACTGGGGAAATGCACACAAAACCACAGTGTGATACCATTTCATACCCACTAGGATGGCTACATAACAAAAACAAAAACAAAACACAAGTGTTGCCAAAAATGTAGAGAAACTGGAACTTCATACGCTGCTGATGAGAATGTAAAATGGTGTGGCTGATTTGGAAAAAAGGTTGGCAGTTACTCAAAATACTCTCCTAGAGTTCCATGTGACCCAGCAGTTCTCCTTGTAGGCATATACCCAGGAGAACTGAAAACATGTTTACACAAAACTTGTACATCCGTGTTCAAAGTAGCAACGTACTCATAATAGTCAAAAAGTGGAAACGACCCAAATGTCAGTGAATTGGTGAACAGATCCACCATCAGTGGTGCATCCACACGACAGCATGTCGTGCAGCAGTACCAAGGGGGCGAGGGCTCGGTGGCTCGGGGCACCCCACAAGGACAAGCCTCAAACGGGTCTGACTAAGTGAGAGAAGCCAGACTCAGAGGCCACGTATTATATAATTCCACTGATACCTAGAATAGGCAAATCTACAGAGATAGAAAGTAGAGCAGTGCTTGCCAGGGACTGGGAAGAGGGATGCGAAGTCGCTGCCAACAGGGACAGGGCTTCTTTTAAAAATGATGAAATGTTCTGGAATCAGATAGTGGTGTTGGTTGCACAGAATATACTTAAAAACCACCGAATTGTGCACTGTAAAATAGTGAACTAAATGGTATGTGAATTTTATCTCAATTTTTAAAATGTTGATTGGTTAATGAGTGAATGAATAAACAAAGACTGCAGGCCATGCCCCGTGCGCCGGCCAGCCTCCCCGACGCTGGGGGTCTTATTTTGCCGTTTTAGCCTCCGCTTTGCCCGTTCTGTCTCTAAAGCTCCTTCCCTGAGAGGAGACCACACATGCCAAGCCCACCCAGCGCTCAACACACGGTCTGGGCTGGGCACCTAGGGATACCAGAACCTTGCCGAGGGTGGGACAAAGGCCTGGCTGGCCCCAGCCATCTCTGCAAGACCCAGCACTGTCCTTCCCAGAGACTGAAGCGGGGCACCTGCTACAGCCCTGCTCCCTGTCCCGGGGCGGGGGCTGCCGCACGCCCAGCCAGGCCCGGGAGAGCCCTTTACCTTACCCCCGGCTCCTCTGGTTGAGTTGCCTCAGGAAGACCCGTGCGACCTCTAGAGCCTCCTGCTCCGGAAGCAGCAGGTTGCCCGACGTGTTACAGTTCAGATCAATCCAGTCAGTCCGCAGGGCTTGGAAGTCAAGGTGCCGGGCACTGAAGGTCTGGTCCCAGTTCACCACCGGGTCAAACATGGGCACATATTCGAACACCTCACTCGTGTCCTCTTCCTCTTCCTCTTCGTCTCCCTCCGCTTCTCCTTCTGGGCCTGCAGCGGCTACCACTTCCTCCTCCTCCCCAGTCCACACCTTTCTAGGAGCCAAAGGTTGCATCCTGTCCCCCCTCCTCTGCTCTGCAATGTATGTCTCCACTTGATTCAGCCACTGGGACTGCCCTGGAGTCTTCCTGGGGCCGTCCCCTGTGGGCCTGGGCCTTCTGACCCGGGGCAGGTTCCCTGCCAGGTGCCCGGGCGGCCACTTGTCGGAATGAGGGGCATCTGAGCTGGGCTCAGCGCCGGGTTTTCTCTTCCTTTTCTCTGACTGCTGGACTGGGATGTTGCTGGTCCTCACTGGGAAGGGACTTGTGGAGTTCTGCTTGGGAAAGGGCACCAGCAGACCCTCCCGGGGCTGAGCCAGGAGTTTCCGCAGGCTTCGGAGGCGGTAATCAGTGACATGCTGCCCTGGGGTAGAGGTAGGCACTTGTTTCCCCTCTACTGTTCCGGTATTCTGGTCATTGGAGTCAGGGCTCTCCTCTGCTGCTTCTCCATACTGGGATTCTTCTAGAAGGCCTTCCTCAAAACCTGTTGTTCATAACAACCAGTCCTCAACGTGTCAGTTTCCGACCTTTCCCAAATAGGATACACAAGACAGCTGACGATCACATGAGTGACATACCAAGGGGTTTCAGACTGGGACTGCGCTTGGGCTCTGCCACGTACTGGGGGGCCTTGAGCAAGTTGCCTGACCCCAGCTAACCTGGGCTCTCCATTCGTCTCCCATCCACTTGTTGGGAAGGTGGAGTGATATAAAGTACGCAAAGTGCCTGGCACGATGGCTCCCACCACGCCCTAATTCCTCAAGAAGAAAGGCCACAGGCAGATGGTGCCTCTACAGCAGAGCTTCCTAAAGGACATGCCAGGGCTGGAGATGCCCTCAAGCCAGTCCCTCATGAACTCCAGGACGCTAAAGTTCCCCAGCTGCCCAGCATGCTGTTAAACACTGGGCCTGGATGTGGGAAAGGTTGGAGGGAAGCTCTCCACTCCCAGAAGGGCGGGGAGAGGCTGTGTGGTTTGGATTTTAAGCTCCTGGGGGCAGGGCTGGCACAGTCTGAACTTCCCCTAGAAACAGACCATGGCCACCCCTCCCAGCCTGACCTGGAAGCTCAGCTGTCACTCTGTACCTGGCTGCTCCGGCCCCTCCTTCTCAGGCTGGTCAACCTTGATGTATTCCTGGAAGCTGAGCCTGCAGGAGGAATGGAGAGGTGGGCACCCGGGGCCCCGGGGCCAGCACAGGAGCCCTGCTGGAAGCCCCGGCAGCAGTCTGCCGCCAAGGCCCGGGGTGGAGTGGAGGAAGGAGGCTGAGTGGGAGCGTGGGGGGCCTTCTCAGGCTGAGGGGCATCTGCGGCCCCCAGCCCCACAGGGCCCTCAGCAAGGCCGCCTGCTTGCCCCACTTGCTCACCTGTCCTGGGAGTACGCGTTTTCCTGGTAGAAGCACTTATTCTGGGTCTCCATGTGGCTCAGGCGGGTATAATCATTGGGGTAAACAAAGGACAGGTGGACCTGGAGGCAGAGGAAGAAGCAGCAGGGGTAAGAGGGTAGCATCTGGGTAAGAAATCAGCCAAACAGGGCTCAGCCTGCACCTGGCCAGGGTCCCAAGGGCTTCCCGGGGCCTGTTGGTGGGGAGGAGGGCGGGTGCTTTGTGCCCTGAGTGAAGCGCTGGGTTATGCAGATGGGGCTCCTTCCGGCTCCTCTCCTGGGCACTCTGGGCAACCTTGACCTGGACCAGCTCCCTGGTGCACACGTCCCTCATCTCCAGCTGCCCCAGACCATTCCCTCCTCCTGCCATCCCACCCTCCCCTGCAAGCTCCCACAGCCCCCAAACAGCCCCTTTTGTGATTTGCTACACTGCCTTTTACCCCCTTAAACACAGCCCAAAGCAACTGCTGCCAAAACCTTCCCCACTGTTCCCCACCCATCCTGTGCGCTGGCGGGTGACTCCTGGCCGCCCTCCTCCTGCCTCCAGCACCTTCCCATAACCATCGCCAGACCTGCGCAGACAGCGTGCATGCTGCGTGGGCTGTGGATTCTCTGCAGCTGCACAGCCATGTTCCCCAAAGCCTTGTCTGTGAGTTTGGTAACCACTGGCTGACCAGCTGGTGGGCCTGACCCAGGCAAAACAGGGCTGTGTAGCCCACAGAGCAGGCAGGTTTGGTGTCAGGGGGTCTTCCTAAGGCAGGGCCTCCTTCCCAGGCTGCAGGGCAGCCCACCAGGCCAGAGACAACTGGGATGCAAACTCTCCCAGCCCCAGGACCTGTGAGGCCAGCCTGTGGGTGGGTATGGGTGTGGGGATGGGGAGTCGGCCTCAGCACCCCCTCTACCACAGGCAGCAAGCCCTCCCTGACTCCCGGCCCCCACTGCCAGGCCCAAGACTTACAAACCGAAGGCCCTGGTAGCGCTGCAGAGGGAGCCCGTCCACCAGGTAGCTGGGTTTGTAGGGACAATCGGGCAGGACGTGGCGGAGATGAGACTTGGGGACCAGAGGCACTGGGGACAGTAAGGGAAGAGGTGAGGGTGGGGCTGGGAGCCTGGCCCCGGGCAGCCCTGCGACGAGCAGGCAGCTTTTTGTATTCACTCTGGCAGCCGTGTTCAGAGGCCACATCCACCGGCGGAGGCTGCCAACCCCAGGCTGGCCCCACTCTCTGGCAGCACTTGAGGCAGAAGGCCCGGACGCGGCCCCTGGTTCCAGCCGCAATGAAGCCTCACAGACTTCCAAGAGGCCACAAAGCCCCACCCCAGTGTGGTGCCGACACCGGAATTTCCCTCCACTTGTCACGGTTGGGGGCCTTTGTCACCCTTTAACACGTGACACCTCAGCGGGAACTGTTTCTCTCACCAACGACAGGAATTGGAACCCAACAAGAAAGCATGCTTTATGTGACTGCAGAGGGACGCACAGGGGACTCCTGGCTTCTGGTTCTAGTTCTTGTCCTGGGTGGTGATTACACAAGTGTTTGCTCTGTAACGGTTTGTATAATTGTAAAATTATACACATATATTTTTGTCCTTTTCTACATACATGTTACATTTTATACTACAAGGGGTAAAAAAGATTCTCTGCCTTTTGGGATACTGCAGTTCTCCTTAATCTGGACTGGGGAGTGTGTCGTCCCCAGGCTGGAAGACTAGGATGGCGTGAGGCCTTACTTACCTCGATAGAGGCTGTCCCGAGGGTCGGGCCGCAGCATGTCGGCGGGGGGCTGCTCATCTTCAGGGAGAGAGTCAGGGGAGCCTGCGTGGCTGGCTGCTGTCTGTGGGATGTGGCCCACCTCATCCATCCTCAGGACCGCCTCATCTGGGCCCCAGCAGGGAGAGCACAGCATGACTGTGAGCCCCCAGCAAACCCACCCAGGACCCAGGCCCTGCCCCTGCGTGGAGGCTGCTGCCCCCCACAGGTGTGGTGCAGGATGGGCCAGTGCGCCCATTTACCTCCCCTTGGCCCCCCCACCAGCACCGTAGCGAGCACACATCACACTTCCGTGTGAATTGGAAAAAGACACCTCTTCCTCGAAATGTTTTACTTCTGCTAGAGATTTGTCATTATAAGTATGTTTAATTTATTGAACAAACACGTATACAGCACCTTCTAAGTAACAAGCCAGGCACTGTTCTAAACATCTTACCAACGTCAACCCGTTTAAACTTCCTAACTACCTCGGGACTTACATACTGTCATCACCATTCCTGTTGTCCCGACAAGGAGCTTTGGCAAAGAGAACCTACGTCACTGCCTAAGATCACAGTAAGTGGTGACGCTGTGTGTGACCCATTCTAGCCTCTGCCTTGAGTCTCACGGCCTCCCAGACCAATCAGGGACAGCAGCCCCGCGCAGGGCGGCCGAGGAGGGTGCTCCCCAGCGTTCACGGCCGGGGATTCTTATGGTCAAGCCCACCTCACCTTCTTCCCTTTCTCAGCGGCCCTGGGGGAGGCTGCTTGTCTTTGCCCTCTGCCTCCTGGGTTCATCTGTCCTCGGCCCCAACAGCCCTCCTTCCATCCTACTAGTCTGCGACCTGAACTTTGCTGGGCCACTTGCTTCTTGGCTCCCGCGGCGCCCATGGATCCCAGCTCTCCCGTCTTCCTCTCGCACGGCCCAGCTGCTCACGGCCTGCGCCCTCTGCCCTGACCTCGCGGCCTCCTGCTCTGGTCACCAGCGACCTCCTGCTCACCCCACCCCACACCCTCTCCTGCGAAGCACACCCTCCTAGTCTCCCCAGCACCCGCCTTTCCCTTCCTCCCTGGGCTCCCAGCCCTGCCTGTTCCTCCTGCCTCCAGGCCCAGCGTCCCACCTGTCCGGTGGATATTTCTCAAGGGGTCTCTGGAGAGGAGACTTGCCGAGGAAACCCTCAGCAATGAATAAGTGCATTGTGAGGTGCACTTGAAGAGCTCAGTTACTGCTAATACAAAGCAGGTGAGATTTCCTCTCCTTTGGCCATGGCTTTGCATGAACCACGGTTGTCTCCTCTGTGAAACAGGACATTGAGCTCACTCTGAGGTTTTTATTCTGGAGTGAGCATCATGGTCTCTGGATCCCCTTGAAACCGTAAATAAGATATCGTGTGTGGGTGACACAGGCATTTTCTGAGGTGAGGGCTCAGAGAGCTTCCAGCAAGTTCTCCAAGGGCTCACTGACCCCCTAGAGTTAAAGACCTCTGACCTCAGGGTCCCTTTAGGTGCCGTCCCTTGTTCTGGGGCCCCTTTGTTCCCATGTTCCAAGCACCCTGAGCTGAAGCACCCCCACCCACCGGCCTCCTGACCACACTCCCCCCGTGGCGGCACCGCTTGCCTGTGTGTCCCGGCAGGCGCGCCGCCCACTCACCTGTGAAGAGGGACAGGGAAGGGGCGTCAATAATGGTGAACTTGGCTCCAGGGTCATTCCGTCGCCACTGGAAGATGAGAGAGGGTGTGGCAGGCTGGAGATGGCTGGGTTTCAAAAGGGATCCGGGGCGGGGGGTGGGGGGTGGGGGGGGAGAGGAGTGGCTAGGAGCGAGCTGGGAGGGGCAGGGCACCCACCGCGACCTCCACGTGGTCGGTGCCCTCATCATTCTGCTTGTGCAGCACCTCGAAGTAGTACTTCCGGGAGGCCGACAGGCTGGCGGGGGGAACAGAGAAACAGGAAGCTGTCTTCTCCCTCTGTGGCTGCCCCTCCGGGCCCCTCTTCCACAGCGCCACGCCAGCTTCCGCCCGCTCCCACCGCCCGTGGACCCCTCCTGCCCTTTCTCCTCTTGCGAGTCCCAGGGACCCACCACGTAACTGGGTAGGAGTCCCCACTCACTGCTTACTGACAGTGTGCCCTAGTTTTCTGTTGGGTAGGATAGGGATAATAATAGCACTTAACTTCATAGGGTAATTGGGAGAATCAAATGAAATATGAGTCTCCCTCGACTTACCTAGGGGGTGAGGTCCTGAGAAACCCATCATAAGGTGAAAATATCGTAGGTTGAAAATGCATTTAATATACCTGCCCTACAGAACGTCGTAGCTTAGCCTGGCCTGCCTTAAACGTGCACACAGCACTTACCCGAGCCTACAGCCTACAGGCAAGTCATCCGGGAAGCCTACTCTGGGATGACGTGGCGCTATCCCATGTACTATGCTGAATACTGTGCTGAAACACAGAGCGGTTGTCAACACTTCGGCTGTTGACCCTCCTGATCACGGGACTGACAAGGAGCTGCGCTCACGCCCGGCCCCGCAGCAGGAAAGAACACTAGCCCAGGAAAAGTAGCCTGTCAAAACTGAATGCATATTGCTTTTGTACTGTCATGAAGTTGAAAAATTATAAGCCGAGCAGGGACCACCTGTAATAATAATTAACCCTTACGGAGTTGTCACTACACGCTAGGCACGGTTCTAAGTACTTTATATACACTGAGTCACAACCCTTGTTTCTAGATGGGAACCGTCGACACTGAGATCTTGGGTGACTTGCCCAAAGTCACCAAGGTGCTAAGTGGTGGGGCCGGGATTTGGACCCAGGCAGAGTTGTTTCCAGCCCACGTGGTCAGCTGCTGCGCTGTACTGCATGTAAAGTGCTCACCACAGAGGCTGAAACACAGCAAGTGCTCTTTGCTAGACTGTCTTGTTACCAACGTCACTATCACTACCATGAAGCCAATACACAGTCTTGTTTGTGTGGGTGTACGGCCACCAGGTGGCGCTCTGAAGCTGGGCTAAGTTCCCAGCTCCAGCAGTTAGAGCAATTCCAGCCACTCTGGCTAGCAAAGGCTTTCGTTTCCCTGCCTACCAGAGATCACTGCGATTACGGGGGGCTTCCTGCAACGCGAGCAGAGCAGCCGGTGACCTGGCTGTAGCGTTGTGGACATTATTTCCAGGGATGGAGAAAATGGGAAGGCCAAGGATGGGGAGAAAGGAGACCTGTTTTGTTTTCCTGTCCTGGGTATCACTAAATAGCTGTGTGGTCTTCATTAAGTCACACCCCTCTCTGGGCCTCAGTTTCCTCATGTGTAAGACAAGGAAGGATGGGGCTGGATGGCTTCAATGTGGGAGCTCGAGAGTAAGGAAGACTGGGGGGCGGGGGACACAGCTGGGCTCTGAGGCCTCCGTCTTGGCGCCCAAGGCGGACTAGGCTAGCTGGCTGCTCACAGGACGTCATGACACCCCACTCACCTCACTGGCTTGGAAATTTGACTCTGAAATTTCCCAAACTCTCCAGGGGCAGTCCACTCTTTTCCAGTCTAGCAGTGGGGAGACAAGGATGGAATGAGGAAAGGAGAAAAATGAGAGAAAAAGAGGAAAGAAGAAGGCGAGGGAGAGAAAGGAGGGGGTTCCCAGAGGGGCCTGCAGGAAGCACCCCACCTCCCAGAAAGGCCCTGGGATGGGCTGGGTCCTGGCTCAGGGCTGAGTCCCCGGATGCCTTTGGCCTCCCACGCCTCGGCTGGCCCCTCTGTGGAGTGGGGTGCGGGAGGGAGGCTTCTTCTCACAGCCCTTCCCTGCGGTCTCAGCAGGGCTACTCCAGGTCCTGAGAGTTGCCTGCCAGGGCAGGTGCCTCCCCGGCGGCCAGGCTCTGGGACGGGTGGGGAGCCCCGGGGGCCGAGCTGAGGCTACCTTGCCCACGCTGGCCAGCAGCTGGAGGCCGGACACTCGGTCGTCGTGGCTCAGCCAGAACTCCGCGTTGTCATCTGCAGCGATGGCGAACTGGACGCTCCCTGGGCCCCGAGGAGAGTGAGATGCGGGCGAGAGGGGCGTCAGCATAGAAGGCTGGGGCCTGTGCGCCTCGGCACTTAGTTCTCTTCAGGGGACTCCATGCTTCCCACTTGTAAAGGGGGGGGTCTCTCCGTCCGAGGAGCCACCATGAAGATAAAGAAGCTTTCAGAGCCCAGCCAGCCTCAGACGGCCAGCCATGGTGGCGGGGGCTGGGCCACCCCTCCCGGGCTGGATTTCCCCTCCCCGAGGTGCACCAACAGGGCTCAGCTGCCCAGCCCTGACTTATTTCTCAGCTCCAGGCTGTTCTCTGGGGACCCTGAAGCACCCGGGGGCAGGCAGTAGAATGGGGCTTTGGGGCTCACCGTCGGTGAAGGGGTGCAGGTAGCCAAAAATGCGCAGGCCGTAGTTGGTCCACCTGGGGGATACAGCCAGCTTCCTGAGGTCTGTGCGGATCTGTGCCAAGAAAGGGGAAGGAAACTGTTACCAGGAGGGGGAAGAGGAAACCAGAGCCACTGGCCGCCTCAGGCTGGTGGGACACCAGGTGTGAGTGAGTGGGGAGGGGGGCCTTGGGGAATGGAGCGTGGGCAGGATGTCCACTCCTGCTCGACTGTGTCCAGGTGACCTTGTGCGGTGCACAGCCAATGTAACCGCTTGTGGTGGCCTGCGTGAGTCATACACAGGCCACAATGAGAGCCTAAAGCTGAAATGGAAAGGAGATGCTATAGGCGGAAGAAGAGAGGGCCCAAGGGATACAGGGAAGGGGAGGAAGCAGAAGCAAGGCCAGGAAAGCTGAGGAAGACAGACGACAGGAGGACAGGAGACGCAGGGGGAGGAGTGGCCGGCGGGCACTCACATGGGGGTGCAGTGGGAAGTGGAGGTTCCTCCTGAGCTGCCGGATGGAGCTGCCACACCAGTCCTCAAACACATGCAGGTTGGCACGGCCCCGGAACTGTATGGACAGAGAAGCCGGGGTGAGTGTGAGCACCGCAAACGGCCCCTGTGCCCGCAGCTCAAGGAGGCTGGGTGGGGAGTCAGTAGGGGCTGCTCCGCCCCAGCTGCGTGTCCCTCTCACCGCGGAGGGTCACCGTCCACTTCAGCCCCATCCCCACCCTTGGCGTCCAAGGCTTCTTTTCAGATCTTCATCCCTGTGACCCGGCCCTCTGGTCATGCCATGCATGTGTGCACACGAGCACACCCACGTGCGCACACACACACACACACACACTTCCCGGGCTCACTACTACAGGAAGGGGGCTGGAGGGAGTCAGGGCCCTGACAGAAGGGCAGAGATGATAGAGGGAGCGGTGGGGGGGGAGGGGTGCCAGGTTGGGGTTCCAGCTGAAGACCCTCTTCCCTCCCCCCTTGCCTAATAAGAGAAGAGCCACACAGCTGTTTGCGGGTGAAACCTTATCCACCTGGGCCTCCCTGCTTCTGCTCCCCTTGGGAAGCAGCTGGGAAAGCCTTGCCGCAGGCCCGCTGGCCCAGGCTTCCCCTGGGATAACTGCACAGGGGCCTGGGAAAGGCAGGGCCAGAGGGCCATTCGCTCTCTCTGTGGGCTGTGGTGTTAGTGGGGCGAGGACTGAGCTGGTGGGAGTGCAGGGGCTCTAGGGGGGGGACCAGTGTTGGAAGGGCTGGGATCTGAGCAGGGAGGGGAATCATGGGGACTCTGTCTCAATCTGTCTTGACAAAGAGTTTCAGATTACCCCACCTCAGCGATTTCCTCCCCTTCTCCCACAACTTAATCTCCAGGTTGCAGGAGGTGGGGCCTCAATCACTCCGTACAAACAGGCCAGGCCCTGCCCTGCCCTGCCCTGCCCTTGCACCAGGGCCCCCATGCCCCCGTCAGATATCACGCTCTGAGCTGCCTTCAGGAGAGCGAGGAGGAAGGGGCGCCCAAGTTGGGAATCCGGGAAAGAGAAAGCGCTGGGGTCTTCACTCGAGATTTGGAGGGAGGGCCCTGGAGGGAGGAGCAGCTGGGTGCGGGCGAGCACCTCCGCAGGCCGGCAGGGTGGGGTGGGCGCAGGGCCCCAGCCTCCGGGGAAGCACTGCCCTCCCGGCCCTGGATCCAGAAAGACAGGGAAAGCCTGCTGCTCCGCCCCATCAGCAACTTGGTTCCTGCACTGGCCTGGTCAACGCCAGGAATGTGGGGCCTTGGGAGGCAGCCATGACTCTTGGGAATATGAGTGGGGGGCTGGAATGGGTGGGAGAGAGAATGTGGGCTGGATAGGTGGGGGGTGGGGTTAAGGCTTCTTGGAAGGGAAGAATGGAGACATTGTGCACTTCTGGGGAAATTCCTTAAGTCCAGTTTACAAGACTCAGTTGTCTCCTCCAAATGGCAGCCTCTCTGCCCCTCCCAGGGCAACTTTCAGGGCAGTGGGCTCAGATCCACAGCAAACTGCAGGGACGGCTTGCAGCCACCAGAGAGGTCTGTTGTGTTCTGCCAGGAGGCCAGAGGCCACAGTGGATGGGGCAGGGAGAGGAGGGGAGGAGGAAGGCTCCAGGCTGGCCGCCTCCCACTAACTTCTCAAGGGCTTGCTTTGCACCGGGAGCCAGAGATGCTGCAGCAAATGCCAGGCAGGGGGAGATGGGCACGCAGGAAGAGGACCATGCATCTCCCCTGAGGACTAGGCCCTTGCCGGTGCTAAGCTAGCTCCCAAACCACACTTCCTACCCTCGGACTAGATGGCCTCTGGGTGACCAGTGGGCACCACCTTCCTCCCTAGGCCCAGCCTGGTGACTCCACCCAGCTGGGATTTGTCTCCCTCCAGAATTTCTAGATACTCAAGCTACCTTGGTTCTCTGTTCTCACCTGTCCTTTGAGGGAGCTGCCCCTTGGAATCATGAAGATTAGAGGTAGCTCTGGATTTTGAGGCAAGGGCCTGATACCCCTTGGGGGAAATCCTGATGGATGAAGTTATCCCCGTTCCAATAGATGGTTCGTGAATGAACTGAGATGCCACTTATATCTCACCAGGTGGCCTGGTGATTTAAGGCTCTGAAAAAAGGAAAGTCTGATCCACACAAAACCTTGTACATGAACGTTCATAGCAGTGTTATTCATACGACCTAGATATCCATCTTTCAGGGCATGGATAAATAAAAGGTGGAATATTATTCAACAATTAAAAAAAAGTGAAGAGCCAGGGCACACTACGACACTGGGAAGACATCATGCTGAGTGAAGGACGCCAGTCACGAACAGCCACAGATCGTATGGCTCCGTTTATGTGAAATGTCCAGAACGGGCAGAAACCGAGAGACAGAGGGCAGATTACTGTTTACCTAGGGCTGGGGGGACGAGAGGAGGGAGGGGTGAAGGCTAACGGGTCCAGGGGTTCTTTCTGTGGTGGTAAAAATGTTCTCAATTGATAGTGATGAGTATGTATGAAGATTACATGATCTATGAAGATACTAAAGGCTACCGAATTATACACTTTACATGGGTGGATCGCCTGGTATATGAATTACATCCCAATAAAACTATTACCAAACAAAAAGAGGTAAGCCTGGGGAGGAGTCTGCGCCCCAGCCTCCCTCAAGAGGTGGTCGCCGCCTCCCCAAAGCCCACACGGCTTAGCCCAGCAAAGACTCTGACTTGCTTTGATCTGATTTTGTAGTCACCATATTTCTTTCCTGAAACTATTCTAGTTTTTCAGGGGGAGGGTGCTGAATAGCACACTTGTTTGGTTGACGGACCCATGTATTGATTGGTAAATGACTAAATTAGCATTGAGGTTTGTCAGTTAGTGGGGTTTGCTAATTAGCATCTTATGACTTGGGTTGACATGAATAAGTTTTTGAGGGCAGTTACCCATGAAGCCCAGTCCCCAGCCATCCACTCTGATGAGCTCTCTGTGACACACCAGTAGAATGAATAAGCCTGCTTCGCTTTCGAGAGTGACTTCTGGCCTCTGAGCTGCTGAGCTGCTGGCCAAAAGCTGGGGCAGGGATACAGTCCAAGAAAGACCATTGTCAGCCGCCTTCTATCCTGCCCGGGCTCACCTTCAGTTCAGAGCTGCAGACTGGCTATGCCACCCTGCATGAGCGAGTGAGTTAACCCCTCTCTGAGCCATTCATTACCTGATGACAGGGGGACGACAGTGCAACCTGACATCTCCTGAGAGTTAGTAGCTGTTCAGTAAATGACTATATCTCAACCTGAGCATTTCCTGCTGAAATACGGCAAGATGCAGCAGAAGGTAAGGCGCTGGGAACAGAGAGGGCCCCCTGGTGGGCTGGGAGAGAGTTGGAACCAGTGTGCAGCTGGGTGACTGCCTTATCTGTTATTTAACCTTTCAGGGCCTTATTTTCCTTGATGGTAAAACAAGAAGATTGGATCAGTGATTCCCTGCAAGATCCTCAAAGATTAGAATGAGCATTTTATAAGTTACTTTTAATATCAAAAAATCTAAGTCAATGGAAATCAGGCATTAACCACCAAGAGGCCATAAATACTTTCTAAAAGATCTATTTCTTTAAAAAGTTAATCCTACTTTAATCACTATTTACTACTTGTTCATGTTTTCATTTCACATATATATAATTATCCATCCTTGATTGGCCAAAAACAGTGGAGAAATTTATGACTGATAAATGTAATCTATTTATTATGTAGATCATGTAGTTACAATCTTTGAAAATAATTGGTTCATTAAGAAAAATGATGCAAACTGTCTTCAAAGGCTGGATCACTGCACAAATGGTCTTTAAGGAGCATTCTTTTCAAAATACTATCTCCAGGCGGGATGTCATTAAGCGCAGGGGCACCGATATGGCAAGGCGTCCTCTCACAGGGCTTTAAACAGAGGCAGTTTCCCTGGGCTCTGCCCAGATCTGTCACTTATTTGTCCAGCATTACAAATGGCATGATGCTGTTTCCCTCACCCCTGCCCCAAAGTGAAAGGGTGGATCGGAAGTAAAATCACCCAGGCTGAAGAGATCAGATTGTGATGGCTAAAGACAGCAGGCTGGCCAATACCCCCCAGCCAAGAAAAGTAATCCGTGTCCACAGGCCTTGGGATGAAAAGACACTGGGTCGTGGACATGTTGTACAATACAAAACCCAAATTTTAAATTCTCACCCCCAAACCCCATGCTCCTCTGGAGTCTTGGCATAAGTATTTACTCAAGGTAATCTTGTGCGTGTTAACTGATCTTCCTTAGCTTCTTCACCAAAAGAAAAAGACTCTGTCAAACCCTATTATGTAAATAAAATATATCATGATGGTCATGACAATTTTTATTCACATGTTTAACCACATCCTATAAAAATTTTCTAAAGCAGAGTTTCGCAGTGTATGTTCCTTAGAACATGAGTTTCATAGACTATTAATAGGTGTTCCATGGAAAAAAAGCAATTCTGGAGGCAAGTAAGTTTGGTACATGCTGAGCAAAACCAAGTTAAACTGATCGCTGCAGCACCTCTCAGAGCCCTTCATGTGCTGATATGTATTTCCGAGAAGTGGGGGTAGTACATAGCTTGTAAACCTTATTTAACAATGGAATCCTTTCTTCCTAGAATATCTTATGGGACTCATGGTCCAAGAAAGACTGTTTGGGAAGCTTGTCTTTAAGATTAGGAATTGGTGTGGACATAAAAGTCAGGTAGCTTTCCTGAGCCTTTTTTTTTCTCACCTATAAAATAAGGACAATCATACCATTGTACAGGGTCATAAAGCTGATATGAGATGATACACGAGGCTGGACCTCAGTAGGCGCACTGCAAATGTTAGTTCTCCTCTAAAGGAAAAAGTTTGAATGAGCCTGGAATCTTTTTATTTTTTTTCAAACCAGTTAAAAAAAATTAATCCTAACTACTAGAATAAAATTTTCTGTGGTCTCTGGAATTATCTGTAGAAGCTATTTGGTAACCCGCAGAGAGCCCCTTACCTCTGAGAGCCAGGGAACAGGCTTATTCCACTTCAGGTAGCTGCTGTTCCTGCTCCCACCTTGCTCAAAGTCCTGGTCCTGACAGAAGAGTAAAGAATGAACTTGGTGGGGATAGAAGGGTGAGCATAGGATTCGGGGCTCTTGGAAGGTGCCCGTGGGGCAGTAGTAGGTCACGAGAGATAGCCCTGCCCCTGGACGCTTACCAGCTTAAGGCACATTCCCATTTATTATTCACACAGAATCCTGCAGGAATATACCTCCTTACAGTTTCATCCATGTCTACTTCTGACGTTCTTTTACTTTCCTGAGTTTTCTCAGTCTTCCCATTTGGAAAAAAATGTTGTTCTAATGCCATCAGGCTCTCCTGTGGGCTGGGACCGTGCCTCCCTCTTAATCTACATCCCCCAGGGCTCTGCCCAGATCTGCCACTTATTTGTCCTAACAAGTAGAAGCCCCTTCCCTACCCTACAGGTCCATGGGCTCAGTACAGTTCCAGTCCAGCCCTGGGGAATCCACATCTGTTTTAGGCTCAGAGGCTGAACTTTAGGGCTCCAGAGTGAATTGGGTCCCAATACTTCTAATCCCTACCAAGGGCAGCTCCGGCCTCCCCAGGGACTGTTGGCCCAAGAAACACTATAGGAAAAATGCTCTATTACAGATCTGTCCCCCAGCTCTCTGCAGGGAGGGGTGGGTACCTTGTCATCTCTGACCTTCAGGAGCGAGCACCTGAGATTGTCACTAAAGTACCAGCCAAGTCCTCATGCCAGCAAGAGGTGGGACATGCTGGGCCTGCCTCAAGCCCCCTGCTGCCATTGGAGGTGGAGGCCCCAGGCCTGGAGCCTTTCAGACAAGGGCATGTCGATCTATGTGACGAAGGCTCTGAGCAGAGTGGACAGACCTCCTGCCCACCCAGCTAGGAAAGCCTGTGACACCAGACCGCCCTTCAGGGACTCTTTCCCCTCTGCCTCTCTCACCACAGGAGAGGTTTCCCTGAAAGCTCTAGGGCCAGAGGCTGTTGAGGACCCCGTCTAACATCCTAGCAGGGAGAATGGGCTGCGCTACCACGTACCTGGAGGTCCAGCCTCTGGGGACGGTAGAATTGGAGACTTGGACCCACAGCGGGAGTATTCCTGTTGGCCAAAGCCTTGGCCACTTCTCTCCAGCTGCCATACCCTATGGAAGGGAAGGGGAGGAATAGGGTCAGCATAACCTGAAGGCCTTAGAAATCTGTAGGGTTTAGGGGGAAGAATAGAAGTAATTGTTTTCGTGTCTGCTGTCCTTCTTCATAGGGTGGGCATGAAATGGGGTTGGGGGTGGATTGGGAGAGGGTCACCACCTCGGCCAAGGTCACCAGGGCAGAGAGGGAAGGAGCCCTTCTCTCATCACAGGCCAGGGGAAAGTGGAGCTCTGTCCTCCCACAGGTCACCCGCCACACGTCACCCGCCACACGTCACTCGCCACACGTCACCCAACACACGTCACCCAACACACGTCACCCGCCACAC
>JAQQAC010003801.1:3765113-3915400 GCA_029783875.1 Phataginus tricuspis
CACCCAACACACGTCACCCAACACACGTCACCCGCCACACGTCACCCGCCACACGTCACCCACCACAAGCTGACCTTCCCTGGTTGCCTCTCAGAGTCGATTTCTCCCAAAAGCCACTATGGGAAAATGGTTGTGAAAGGCCGTGGAACTCAGCCTTCTCTTGCCCATGTCCCTTTCCAGCTCAGCACCTTCCCCTGGAGCCCAGGGAGACCGCAGGGCTGTCTAGCTGGCGGGGCGGCCCTCCCCCCGTCCACCATTATGGCTGGGTTGCTGGGTGGAACCACAGCGGGAGAGGCAGGAAGGGTGGGCCAGGACTTGGTGTGTGTCAAGCAAACTCAAAAACTAGTAGAGATGTTAGTTTAGTGGCCTAGCTGTTCCTGGGCTGATCTGCGGGGTAGGACAGCTGATGTCTGCACTCTGAAGGTTCTGGAACCGGCTGGCCTGCACACATATGGGAGCGCTATATAAGCCAAACCATAGCGAGAATGCGGGGGGAGCTTTTGGGATGCACAGATGCATCCATAACCAAGGGGCAAGGAGCTGTACTGTGTGGGGAGGAGGGTCAGGGTTCTGCAGTCAGCACTGCTAGTCACTGGGGGCCCAGAGACCCACGTCGAGGAGACCGCATGGACCTGACTGTTAGACTTTGAATATGTGGAACAAACTGCTGTGGCCATAAACATAAGCCAGAGATTATCAAGAGTCAGAAGGGGCTTTCAAGATCGTCCAGTCCTCCTCTCAGATGAGGAAAATGGGGCCCCAGCTGGCCAATGGCCTGTTGCAGCTCCCCTAGCTAGCAGTGCAGAGCTAAGACTAGAACCAAGTGTCAGAGAGATGTCCACCACGCTGCTTCCTGCTCTCCTGCGGCGCCGTCCGATGCTCCCAGGCACTGGGTGGACACTGCGCAAAAGGAGTGAGACTGACAGCCACTGACCCTGGGAGGCCACAGCTGGCCAGACACAGGTGTCCTGGGACCACCTCCGTAAGCACCGGTGGAGACACAGAGGGAAGCGCACAGCCACAAGCATGGGCCCGCGGAAGGCGGACGCCAGCATCTTCCAGGAGGGGTCACGGAGCTGAACCCAGGAGGGGCTGGCAGGACTGGGGGACTTTTCTTACCTAGTTATGCTTTGTTGGCCCTTCAGCGTCTACTGAGCACCTCACAGGCACGACCTCACGGGAGCCTTTTAAGAATCGTGTGAGAGAGCCCAGGTCTGATTACCCCCATTCTACAGATGGGGAGAGAGGCGCTCAAAGTCTGAGGTCACTGAGTTAGTTGTTTTGAAGCCAGATCAGAACAGAGAGCCTCTCTGTCTCACAAACCAAGCATTTTCTCATTCGGCCCACATTTTCTCCTGTGGGCACTCTCTGGCATAGATTTTGAGGAGTGCCGGGGCAGAGGGCTCCGCTGGGGATCCGTGCCTCTGGGCTCTGCACAGACATCAAGCCTTGGCTCGGGTTATGCTTGCAGGGACTTCTGCAGGTCATCCTCTGCCATCAAGGCCTCTCCTGTTTCCATGGCTGGCCAGTGGGCAGTCACGAACAGGTCAGGCTAGTTCGGTGTGGAGGGATGTTCTAGGAAGCAGGATTCTGGGCCAGTGACATGAGCTGAGGCCACGGCAGAGGGAGAAAGAGAAGCAATGTTCCCAGGCCCAAACCCTGCACTTCTGGATGAGCTCAGAGGAAAGCTTGTTTGTTCACCTGCTAATCCCAAAGCAGACACATCTAATGCCAGAGCCCCATCCCCTCCCAAGCCTAAGGAGCTGTTGGCTAGTGGTCGAGAGCGGGGTGGGGGCCTCGGGTGCCTGGCTGACAAGTGAGTCACACTGTGGGGAGGGGGAGGACAGGCCCTGTCTTGCTTCTGCCTCTGAGTGATTGATTGGGTCATCTCTTCCTTGATTAAAAATCTACTTCTAGACCAAGTTGTGAGGAAATAATAAACATGCTGTCTCCCTGTCGGTGGGATTTACAGCATCACCCCAGGGCACATTCTTCCTCAGAGACTTGCTTTCAGCTCCAGCCAGATTCGCTGACGCTTGGACGTCACTCGGCAGGTGACACCACCTAACTTGGGGTCAGTGAGCCATCCCGGTGGCTTTCCAGCTTGCCTTGTCCTGGCACTTGCAGGGAAGTGACAGCCTCCCTCCTTGGCCACAGGTTCCTCCCAGCCCTCCTCCTTTCAGCTAGGCTTTGCCCTAGTGCCCTGTCCAGCCCAGTCTTCAGGAAGAATCCTAAGTCTGTTTAGCAAGAACCACCCACCCTTAATATCTGACCACCCTTGACACCGATCGAGTTCCTCATCTCTCACCCTTGATGGCCTGCCTGCCTTTAGCAAGAATTCTGCTGGCCCAGTAGAGCACAAATTCCCCCTACCCTTGATGTCTCCTCTTAGTAATTTTCCATTCACTAACCCCCCACCTGCTTGTTGCCTCTAAATCCCCAGCTGTCTCCGCTGTATTCGGAATTGAGCTCAATTCCAATATGAAGTCTCTTTCCCACATTGGGACATACTGAATAAAATCTGTTTTTATCATCTTTATCTAGTGTCTGGCTCTATTTCTCTTTAAAAGAAGGTACGCGGTGGTTCTCTCAGCAAACAAGGACAAATCACTGTGGGAGAGGGGACTCAGCGAGGTTAAAGCCAACCACGCCCTGCCCCAGGGTCACAGTGAGTCTGGGTGACTCTGAGGTACTTGGAACCAGGACAGTGAGAGACCCAGGCTTATTACGGAGTAGGGGATTCCCTCTGCAGACTTCACAACATAGTCGAAGGACCAGCAAGGCTTTGGAGTCAGAAAGGCCTAATTGTGTGCGTACAGTTACACACGGCACCTGCTTGATCATGTCAACTCTTTGGCCTTGCTTTCCCCGCCTGGATGGTGGGGACAAAAACAGCTGCCTCTTAACACTACTGTGAGGATTAAGTGTGTGTGTCAGACCTAGTGTTGCGTCTGTACACAGTAAGTCCTCAGCAAGCATTCCATGCTCAGTGGGTTGGGGGTTTTGGACTCGGGAGTCAGAAGATGTGAGTTCCAACCCCTTTAGAATTTGGGGCACAGCCAAATGGCCAGGAGCTCTCTTCCCGCTGTGCTTGTGGACCAGAGGCGTGAGCAGACTGTGGGCCAGCGGTGACTCCGTGGTGGCAGAGCAATAGGACCGCTTTCCTCTCCGTCTCACAGGAACTGCTTCCTACCCCCCACTCACCCCCCGTTAATAGTCTCTGAGTGCACAGCAGGTGTCAGACACTGTTCTGGGCACTTGGCCCCGCCTTAGCCTCTGTAGTGACCCTGCCGGACACCCAGCCATTGCTCAGCCCCCTGGGTGCTTAGCTAAAGAATGTGCTGATGTGACTACTGACACTTGTCACTTGCCCTCTGCTGGGGAACTCCTGCTGCTCCGGGCCAGATCTCTCCTCCCAGACTGCCAGCTGCCAGAGCCTGTTTCCCCGGCAGCAGGTGCCACATGTGTGCCAGGAGACAGACACCCCAATCTCAGGTGACAGATGGGCCTCATATATTGCCCTCACAAAGCTGGGCTATCCAGTTCACCATCAACGGGACTGTTGCCAACACCCGGCCTGTGGGCAATGCAGACTCTTCAGAGGCCGGAAGATGGTCATGGTGGCTCTTTGGTGAAAATGTGGCATCTGTGCATCCCTTGGTGCTTTTCTTCAAAGACTCTCACATATATTATTTCACTGCATCCTTGCAATCTCCCCGTGGACTACTGTCATCTCCATTTGAGAGATGGAAAAACAGATACAGAGAGGTGAAGCCATCAACCCAAGGTCACACAGTGAATAAGATAATCCATGGGAAGGAACAGAATAAGCAATGATTATCCTGCAGCCTGTTGTTTAACTATTAGTCACAATATTGCAGGTCCGAAACCTGAATTCACGTCTCCTGGCCTTCGGTTTGAATCTCTTGCTGGTATGTCATGGGGCCAACAGGGAGAACTCACAGGAGAAAGGAAGTTACTCAGTGCTCAGGCAGATTTTGGATAGATTTTGAAGGTACAGCTGACTTGCTGATGGACTGGATATGGGGACAGGAATCATGATTTGAAGACTTCTGACCTGGACAGTTGAAGCCTGGAGTTGCCATTCACTAAGACGGGGTGTCAACAGGAGAGGTGTTTCTGAGAGAGAAGTGGAAACCCTAAGGGACAGGACTGGGGGTCACTTCCAGCAGGCAGAGGCCATGCAAATAGCATTTCTGAAGCTCCGTCTTCAGTCCTGGGGCTGGGCTCCCCTGGAAAGGGCTAGGACCTTCTCTGAACTGAAACACTTTGCATGAGGGGAAGGACTGACCCCTCCAGGGCCACAGGAAGGTGGGGCTGAAAGGGGCACCTAGGAGGGCTGGTCCCATAGGAAAGGATGCAAAGATCCTGGGTGAGTGCAGACAATTTGCTAAGGAAGCCCAGACCTGTGCAGGGAAAAGGCAATGAGATCCAGAGGAGCTGAGCAGAGATGGAGCCCTCCATCCCACAGGAAGTCGTCCAGGGAGCGGGAGGTCATGGCCTCAGCACACTGGTTCACAGGTGCCAGGAGCCAGCACAGAGTCCTGGGATGAAAAGCAAGGCTGTGGCTCTGACCTTGGTGTGCACTTGAGGGCCAGTCACATGTCCCCAGCTGAACAGAGCTGCTGCGACTGGCAGCCTGTGGGCCTGGACCCCACTAGAGACCTGAGGCGGCCCAGTCAGGGCTGAAGCCAGGGACTGCCACCTGGGGGGACGTCTCTAGGGCCAACCCAGAGCTCCAGCGGCAGGAACAAGGTTGAGTGGCTTAACCTTTCCTTTCCACCCCAGGGCACCCCAGGGAACTTGATGCAAGAGAAATTATTATCAATGTGACCTTAACAGTTAACATTTATGTGTCAGGCATATATATATATACAACAACCCTTCAGGAAAATAAGCATTAGAGGTTAATAATCTCGCTGAAAGTCACAGAGGTAGTAAGCGACAGAGGCCAGTACTTGAGCCCAGGACAAGCCTGTGCCCTGAGCTCCATTACCCTCTACAGAATATTTGAGAATTTCCATCCACCTCTACCGTCGCCATCATTACCGCATGGTGTCAGGTGCTCACAGCCTGTCCCCTCCCCGCCTCCCCAGTGACCTCCCACTTGCCCCCCAACACCTGCCCCCCGCTGCCCCCCAGACTCTTTCCTTGCTCTCCGTGATTTGGCTACTAACACCTCTCCATACAGGCCAAAGAAAGACGAGAGGGACTGTGGAGACCCAAATATCCCGCAGCAGCTGAAACACTGGACATGGAAACATCTGCACGTTAGCCTGCCACCCTCTTCCTGGCTTCCCGCCTCTCCTCTCAGCACCAAGGTAAACAGTCCTGCGGGCGGCCACGAGCAGGGGCCCACAGGGTTATGAGTGCTGTGCTCAGAGCACAGGTCGGGGCAGGGGAGTGAGGAGCAGGAGAGAGGTGGCACCCCAAGGCCTCCCGGCTCCTCTTCGATGAGCAGGTAGAGACGGGCCCTGACAGTCTCCAAGCTGCAGCTGCTCAGAGCGGGGCTCAGGGTCCAGATCCGCCAGCTGCTCCCCGAGTGACCTGCCAAGCCAGCACCTGCGCTGCTCTGCCGGCCGCAGCTGCCTGCAGGCCCAGGCTTGCCAGCGAGACGCAGGGGACTGTACCTGCTGCCCTGCTGGGTGCCGCCTAGAGGCCCAGAAACCCATCAGGGCTGTGCTGGGCTTGCCTATTTCAGCCTGCAGTCAGTGGTCCCTGCTCACCCAAACGTCCAGGTTCAAGCAGAAGTCTGCGAGGGGGCAGGTGAGGAGAAGAGAGGAGAGGGCAACGGAGCTTTCACCTCCACTGCCGCTGCTCTGGGAACGTGGGGTCTGTCTGCACACAGCCCGGCCCGTAACTCCCCCTTCCCCAAGCCTTGGGTTTCATCAGCAGAGGCCACAGAAGGTTTGGCCAGTTCCTGAAGGCACCTCTAGGATATTGTCATCACCATCATTGTCACAAAAAACAAAAGAAACCTACAACACTTAAGGTCCCATTTACTAGGTAGTGTTATAACAGGACAATTACAGCCACACGACTGTTCTGTCCAAGGGGAACTCTGACTGAAGACCCTTGATGAAATAAATGGTCTCAGGAAAATCTAGAGGTCATGAGGTCCAGGATTTCTCCAACTGACCTGAGCCCACTGAAGAGGTGCTTTAATCCTCTGGTGGAATGAGACAGGACCACCTGGGGGTTTCGGGGATCTCTCAGATCTGAACTGACTCTCCTGAACCTTCTAGGCTTGTCTTCTCCAGGCTTCTTGCTGGACCAGGACACGACAAGCTTCTGAATGTGGAGGGAGATGTGGGAGGTCCTTTCCCTTCCTGGAGTCTTTCAGAGGAAGTTCCATGGTGGGCAAGAGTAAGCAATCAGCATGTTGGGAGACTGAATAAATGAAGTAATGAACCAACCCATCACTGGGCATTTATTGAGCACTGGCTGTATACCTAGAACTCTGCGAACTGCTGCAATAGACAGAAAGGTGCAAACTGAGATGCTCAGCCCGATCCAGTCCCACTTAAGGCAGACATCATGGCCAGTGAAAGGACCAACGTCTCTGTGGACTCATGTGTGTGCTCTGGCACTCACTCCTGTGCCCACACGCAAGGTACGCATGAGCCAGTTCTGCTTTATGCAGACAGACGCATACTAGACAGCCAGGTTAACTGTATGCTAATAATGTGCTGTGGCTCAGTAAGTTTGCAGGCTTGCAGGAATCTCAGACAAAATGCTCTGCAAACATTTTCTGGGATAAGGGAATTGGCCTTAAGGTCCCAATGAGTTCAGGAGAAGTGACACAGATATAGGAAAACCTTGGTTCTGTAAGACAGCAATGGAGTAGTTTGAGCAGGGAATCACCAGGGCCACCTGGAGACCTGGCCACGGCCGTGGAAGCTCTGAGGCTTCGCAGCCACGCGGGCAATAGCCAAGCAGCTCATTGGAAGCCCAGATCCCAAGAAGTCTCTTTTCGGAGTGGGTGGCTCCAGGTGGTTTGACTTGAGGGGTGTGGATTTCCATAGTTATAGTTCTTGGAGGACCTTCAGCGACAGGGGGTGCCACAGAAAGAAAGAATAAAACTAGAAGGAAAAAAAACACAGCCTGGATAAAAGACTAGGAAGGGAGAAGAGTGGAGTCCGGGGATGTGGCTTTGAAAAAGAGGAGAGAAAGCATCCTCTAAGCAGCTGGAGATATAGAAGGTGAGGAGTGGGGAATATTTAATAATAACTATATTAATTACGAAACTGTGAGGTGACTATAGTAACACGCCAAGAGGACATGTGGGGGGGGAATGGCAGTTTACGAAGCCGTCCTCCGTGCGGTGACCCACCCAGCCACGAACGAGTCAGGACCACGTGCCCAGACCGGCCTGTTTGCTCGGCCCCTGACAGGCGCCATCTCATTTAATCTTCATAATAATCCTTCTGGGGGGTATGGTATCATTCCCATTTCACAGATGAGAAGACTGAGGCCCTCAGCGGTTAGGAGGGTCCGTATCTGCCCAAGACCTCACAACCTCATGATAGAACGGAGATTTCCAAACCCATGTCACCTGATTCTTTTTTTTTCTTAATAATTTACATAGACCCTTGTGCTTGTCGTGTGAAAAAACAATGGACTCCAAAGGAAGGAGGTGAAGAGAAGGGCCCTGGGGCCGAGACCGTGTTCTCAGGACACACAGGGACTAGGTTTGGGGCCGGGGGCACAGCCCCAGCCCTCTCCACCTGAGGCCTCCTCTCAGAACGACACACTTCCAAGCATTGTGTTGGGCCCCTTCCATTTCTGCAGCGGGACTGAAAACAAGTAAGACGCATTATCTGATCTCGGGGCTGCCAGCCACTAGCTCTGTGAGGTCTGAGGAGGGTGACTTGCCAAATCCGGGCTGAGGTTGTTGGAACCTGTTCTGGGGAAGGAGAGGCTACGAGTGGGACAGGGAAAGCATGCATGACCATAACTTTGCTCTTTGAGAGGCATCTAGGGACTCTGCTCTCCTCCTCCCCACAAAACACCATTTTAATGGAGCCTCAAGGGTCAGACCACACAGAGGGCAGAGCCTGAGCTGTGCATTAGCCCCCACCACACCCCAGGCAACCACCCCACTACTGTTAATCCACCCGCTTTATATCAGTGGGTGGATTCACATATATATTCCACACCTTGGTCTCATCCTTGTTTTTATCCCAGTTCCATGAGTCATTTCCATTTTGCTGTGGGGACACAGAGACCTACAGATACGTTAATGGATTTGTCTAACACCGTAGGAAAGCCAGTGTCCAGGCCAGGCTAGAGCCTGGGCCTTTGATCCTCGGTCCCAGGCTGCCCCTCCATGAGTTCCGGAGACGGCGTCTGCGGGAGGCCTCAGAGCCCAGCCTCTGGAAGGCTTGAAAATAAGTGTTAATAGGAACGAGGTCTTGTTTATGATTCTATTCTCACTGTATAAATCAGCTGAAATGAACCACTTTAACACATCCCAGCTTCAGAGAGGGTTAAAGTGCAGGCCTGATTTTATATTCCCACTGTATAAACCAGGCATTCGATGTGTGTGGAGTGAATGAATGACAAGGTGGAGGTTTCCGTGAGGTGCCTGGCATGCTTATCACCCCAGAACTGCGTGGGTGTCTTCAGCCACTGCCCTGGGCTAGGGACTGAAGGGGCTGACGGACGCGGGCCCTGGGGCTGAGAAGTCACAGCCAGGGCAGCCTGCCTGGGCACCCGTGGGCACTCACCCCGTGCCGCCCAAGGCACTCCGAGAGAGCTCCTTCTCTACGGTCTGCTCTCTTGTTTCAAAACTTTAATTTCTGTAGGTGTGTGTGGTAAAATACACCTAACATAAAATTTACCATCTTAACCATTTCTAAGTGTACAGTCCAGGGGCATTAAGCACATTTACACTGTTGTAAGACAGTCACCACCCCCAATCTCCAGAACTTTTCATCTTCCCAAATTGACCCCCTTTACCCATTAAATAATAACTCCCCACCCCTCTCTCCCCTGAGTCCCTGACCACCAACCCCAGCTACTTTCTGTCTCTATGAATTTGACTCTGCCTGATATCTCCTATCAGTACAATGAAAAAATCTTTGGCCTTTCGTGTCTGGCTTATTTCATTTAGGATGATGTTTTCAAGGTTGATGCATACTGGGCAGGTGGCAGAACCTCCTTCCTTTTTAAGGCTGAACCATGTCCCACGGTACAGAGAGACCACATTTGGTTTTTCCATTTGTCTGTCATTGGACATCTGGGATGTTTCCACTTCTTGGCTATTGTGAATAATATTGCAGTGAACATGGGTGTGCAAAGCATCTGTCTGCACCCCTGCTTTCTTTTCTTTTAGTAGGGCACTCTCTTTTAAACTGCTAAAAACATTGTCCACTCTTCCAGACACAGCCTGCTATCCTCATGACAAAGGGTATGGTGGCGAATGTCCCGTCTAATTGAGAATGAGGAAGTCTCGGGGGGGTTGGGAGGGGTGGGGGTTGGGCATGGCATCAGGTTGGGGCAGCCCCACAGAACAGTGAGAGGACAAGCAGAACTTCAGAGTGGGCCCAGTGGAGGGTCTTCCCAACAGCGACGTCCGTGCCCACTAGCCTAAGTGGAAATTAGTAATTTCAACCCAACCCAGCTTCAGAGAAAAGTTGTTACCTGGCTTCCTAGAAACCCCAGCCCAGTGCCCATGCCAATCCACAAACTGGCTGCCCATCCACGATGAGACGGGTACAGAAACTTAGAGTAAGGATTTAGGACCTTAGTGCAGTCTGCCATTGCTACAACACCCACGGGGGGTCCTGCGGTCATCTCACTGGACACGGTATAGACTGTCTGGGACATTGTGAACCCCCACGGTGAGTTGCACGCGATGCACACTGCATCGTGGTAATGTGTAGGGTGGTCACACCAGTCAGTGACAGATTGGGAGCTTAAAACAAAAACTGGAAAAACCATTCCCACACTATAGATCTCTTTTCCAGTTAGCATCATGGGCTGGCCTGCCTGCATTCCTTCCCTCTGTTCTTAACAGGCACAAGGTAACTTTGGGAAAGAGTGCAGAGTAGCTCACAGAATTGAAGAGAGAATCAACCACACAGCCGGGTCTCAGAAAGGCCAAGAAGCAGGGCAGCGATTGGAATCTCAGCAGCTGGCCAGTGGCTGCTCCAAACACCTCTGTGTGTCTCAGAATTCAAATTCCCAGGAAGAGAGTGTGAGGGGCCCTGTCTTGGGTCGGACATCCCTGTGTGGTGGAAGGGCAGGGCCCATGTGTGGAGGGATGGACGGCGGTGAGATCCCCACGGCTCCGTTACAAGAACAGGTGGAGGGAGTGGGGAGCCTTATCAGGGGGATTTTCCAAATCCTCCATGTGAAAATAGCTTAACTCTGAGTAACTGGCTGTTATTCCCACAACAAAAGTGGGACTTGTCTGAGAGTCATTATATTTTTTAAGCAGGGGCACATAAAATGCAGATATAGCTAGAAGTGTTGAAGACACAGACACATGGAGTTAGTTCTACAATACTCAAGAGACTTTACAGAATATGTGGAAGATACTTGATTATTTATAATATCCTCAGGAAAAGAAAGCTCCAGGCTCTGTAGATAAACAACGTTCAAAACACATTTCTTGGAAAAAGGAAAGCAATAAGCTGTCAGAGCCTTTGAAAATGATACTCCATCAGTTCAATTTAGATTTGATTTGGAAAAAAAAGAAAGTGTAAGAGTTGTTGTGATCTAGGGCAGCTTAGAAAGCATGCAAGCCCCAGCACTCCACACGTTCGAGAACTGGAGGCTTGAAGAGTAGGGTCACCGTGTGAGGTCACAGAGCCAGACTAGAACCCAGGTCTCTTCTCTTATGGATCTGGAGGCTTCAGATCAGATCACTTAACTGACCTGCTGATATGTGAGGCTGTCCCCAGGCTGTGAGTCCGATGACCCAGAGCAGTGTCAGGCGTGGCCATGTAGCCTTTTGGTCTGGAAACAGGGTCACGGTCTAAAGAGACAGCCCGAGAGCAAGTTTCCCTGAGCACTGAGAGTCTGCTACTTTGGCTCCAGACGGACACTAAATCTAGAACCTGTTACTGTGCACCAGCAGGCTTTTGAGCTCTGCAGGGGCAGAGACCATGTCTTACTCACCGTTGACACCCTTTAGCCACCGCTTTAAATATGCAAGACGTTCAGTAAATGACTAATGGATTTCATTGACATACCTTTTATTGTTTTTACTATATTTTGTCTTCTAAACACCCTTATTAAAAAATATTTAGACTTCATGCATAGAAATATCCACAAGCTCATTAAATACTACTTTGTTATGCTATCTATTAACATTCTACACAGAAGAAAAAATACCCTTTTCTCTAGGTTAACAACCACTTTTTAAAATAGATGAACAAATGTAAGTATGTTTGAGAATAGTAAGGAATTTAGACCTAGTGGGAAAGAAGCCAACTAGAAGCACCAATAATTGATGTTTATGTTTAATATAATTTATTTTCTACCTTCACAGCTAAGAATCTGCCACTGGACTGCAGTGTAATTATTAATCTACTCAAGAGCGCAGATACTGATGGTAAAATACCATAAGATAGTCCCCACCAGGGTGCACGCACCCTCACAAACGCACCTGAACACTGACTCAGGACAGCTGGTACACAGGCATTTTACATCCCATACAGTCAAAGCACCAGCTCTGTGTTTATACATAAAAGTGCAAAAAATAGAAAAGTGAAAATCTGATTAAGCCACCTAGTATTTGATGTGTCAGTGACCATAGTTTCTGAGCCCCACACCAGGACACGTGGTCTAAGGCCAGAGAATGTCTGAAACAGTTTCTCTTTCCTGGAAACCCAGGCCAAGTGGTCACATTGCTTATCTGACACGAAATTATCGGTTTCACAGATCTCTGTTGTCCTTAGATTCACTAAATTTGCTAAAACCTCGGCTGCAGTGACCAGATAGGACTGATTTACACAAGCCCTTCTAGCCCTTTACGGCCAGATTGACAGGAATGCTAGCTGCAGACGCGCCGATAGTTCAGGCGAATCAAGGCTCGCTCCAAGACCCTCTCTTCCACGCCGTGCCCTCTGACCCCAGCCTCAGAATTTCTTCCACCCTCTCTTTTCCCCGGGCCAGCGGCCGACCCAGGTCTGCCACCACGCCTGGACAGAAGCGACAGCTGCACAGGACCGTACACAGAAGCGGGGATGGCACAGGAGCACAGCTAGCTCAGATACATTGTGAAATCCCCCACATGGAGGACACCTGGAGGGGATGGAAAGCCAAGAACATGGAAGTGCCTAACTTGACAAACAAAGAAAATTTTCAGGGTAAACATCGCCTAGATTTGTCACAAGCACTATTCAAAGTTGAGCAAGTGGTTCAACTTCATTTTCGCTGAGGAGACAGAGCTAAGGAGCTGCAGCGCGTGCCTGGTTCAGCTCAGAGAACCTTAGTGACAGACCCACGAGGTCTGGTGGGAACCGAAGGGGAGCTCGAGGAGAGCTCGCCGCTCAGCTGCCGGACAGACCACTCCGATCCTTGCCCCAGAAAAGTGGGAAGTGAAGGACAGAGTACTTCGGAGGAGCTGATGCCACAAGGAAGCTCCAAAGATGAAAAGCAAGAGGGAGACTTATCATCAGTGAGCCGTGTGCCGCTGACAGTTTAGTATTTCAACCTTTTGAATCTATGGGACTGTCATTTTACCTGTGTGATCCCTAAATGGGTTCTGGAACTTCCCTCTACTTGGAGTACTTGTGAAGACAAGGGAGGCACAGAGAACTTAGACTATTTTTTGGCTTCTTGAGCATAATCTTTGATATTTAATGACCTGTGATGGAGGTTGGTATCCCAGTAACACATAAAACCCTTGGGAATCTATTAACTGCTCAGCACCCCCAGGTCTTAGGAGACTATGTTTTCCATCTTTCAAAGAGCCTGTTGTAGGCAATTTGTAGAGTAAGATGCAGATATTCCCTTGAGTGGGCTAAGGCACCGAGCTAGGTTTCCCTGGAGTTCACCACCACACACAAACAGATATGGTCTCTCACAAAGACTGCACAGTCTGTTATTTATTTTAAATTGGCTTCTTGGATCAGTTATTCGAGTTGTGATGGTTGAACTAAATAGCTCATAGAGGAAAAGAAGCTTTAAAAAAGAGACCTATAAAATTATAGAGGAAACTGTGTGAGCAGCCAATTAACTAGATTTACTGAGCATCTTGTGCACACATAGCGGCTTTGCTTGGCTCTGGATAGGGGATCAAGCATTAAGTATTGTATTAAGAACAAGTTTCAGAGCCAGAAAGACCTAGAATGGAATCCCAGCCCTGCCACTTTCTATCTGTGTGACCTTCAGCAAGCTCCTGAACTTCACTGAACCTCAGTTTTTTCATCTCCCCAGCTCCCTAACATTCAGTTAAAAGGATGAATCAGGTGCACCCCTATGTTTATCGCAGCACTATTTACAATAGCCAAAACATCAACACAACCTAAGTGTCCATCAGTAGATGAATGGATAAAGAAGAGGTGGTACATATACACAATGGAATATTATTCAGTCATGAGAAGAAAACAAATCCTACCATTTGTAACAACATGGATGGAGCTAGAGGGTATTATGCTCAGTGAAAGAAGCCAAGCAGAAAAAGATAGGTACCAAATGATTTCACTCATCTGTGGAGCATAAGAACAAACCAAACCTGAAGGAAGAAAACAGCAGCAGACTCACAGAATCCAAGAAGGGACTAGCGGTTACCAAAGGGAGTTGGGGGAGGGAGGGAGGGAGAAGGGGATTAAGGGGCATTATGATTAGCACACATAATGTAGGGGGGCCACGGGGAAGGCAGTATAGCACAGAGAAGACAAGTAGTGACTCTATAGCATCTTACTGCACTGATGGACAGTGACTGCAATGGGGTGGGAGGGTGCTTGATAATATGGGTGAATGTAGTAACCACAATGTTGCTCATGTGAAACCTTCATAGATTGTATATCAATGATACCTTAATAAAAAAAAAACAAGTTAAGTCAATCTAAAAGGGATAAAAGTTTATAAATAAACTCTTCAATTAAAAAAGAAGGATGAATTAGGTCCATGAATAAATTAAATCAACATTTGCTCCACGCAGAGGGTAACAGGCAGCTCCTTTAGTATCACGGTCCTAGCTACTAGGTACTGGTTGTTTACCCTTGGCCAGGCATTCCTCATTTGTTGATTTCCAAAACACAATAAGGGTGCAAGGTAATGTTATTACTCTCCCCATTCTAAAAACAAAGCTGAGGTTTAAAGAGTTTACATGATTTGCTCAAGATCCCATAACTGGAATTCAAACCACTTCTGTTTGGTTCCAAAGTCCAGTCTTCCCATTGCTGCCCAGTTAATCTTCACAGCAACCCTGGGAAGCCAATATTATGTGGTCCCGTTTACAGTAAGGAAATAGAGACTCAGGTCAGGTCGGGAGTGAGAAGTCACTGCAGAAGGTATGGTTCCGCCTGGCTGCAAATGCTGGGCTGGATCTCACACCCATGTCGGTGTCCTGCCTGTGCTTTTTCCATGACATGACTCTGCTTCACACATGCAGGGTGAGGAAGGCTTCCAGAACTCAGAGAGGAGGATCCTGGTGGGAAGACAGAGTGGTGACACAGGTCTAAGGTAGGTGTTTTTGGAATACGTGGAGTTTGCTGCGTCTGGGAATGAAAGTAAGTCACTGCCCCTAAGGAGGCCTAGATTTTATAGAGCAACCTGATTGCTCCCATCTGCCCTCCCCAAGTCCCACCCAGGCACCTGCCATGGTTCTCTGACTGGAACCCAGAAGCTTTTTGCTAAAATAAAAGGAGCACATGAACACCACCCTCCCCAGTATCACAGAAGACAGAAGTTCATGAGGCAGCACCGCACCATCCCCTGCAATGTCCGCTCCCCACCCTATGGGTGCTCCTCACCCTTTTGCTAGGGGTGCCTCATGTTCCTACCTTTTCACACAGGATAGCTTCCCAGTCGCTGGACTTTCTCTTTTCTATGTGCCTTCTCCCACACATAATTTGTTCACTGTGCCTAGCACATAGTAGGCACTTGTTGAATGAATGACATTACTGCTAACAGTTTCACACCGTGATGAAGAGGCAGTACTCTAGAATCAGATACATCTAGCTGGGTAACCTTCATCTCTAAACCTGGGTTTCCTTCTCTAAAATGGTGATGTCTGTCAGATTTACCTTATCAGGATTACTGTACGTATCTATAAGGATGGAACAAGAACAGAATGGAAGTGCACAATAAATGCTGGAGATAGTAAGGAAAATCTAAGAGTTAACACATTTAGTATTAACTATGTGCCAGGAGGTGTGCTATACATTTTACAGATATTATCTCATTTATTTCTCATAAAAACCCTTTGAGATAGGTACTATTATTATCTCCATTCTATGGAAATTGAAATTGAAATTCAGAGAGGTTAACTAACTTGCCCAAAATCTTATAGTTGGTATGTGGCAGAGCCTGGATTTGAACACAAGATCTCCCTTTCCAGGGTTTGTTCTTATCCTTTATCCTGCTCTTTCTATACATGGTTCCAGCTGTTCACCACAAGCAGTGAACTACAGAGACACATTTTTGAGAAAGTATCTCCTCTTCCTCTCTCTCCCCACCACAAACTTCCATACCTTTCCACTTGCTCACACACTGAAAGAATTTACTAGTTTTTTGTTTTAAAAAATAGATTCATATTACATATATATGACTCTGGAATTGCTTTTCTTACTCACATCACAGGTATTTCTCTAGATCAAAGCATAATTCATTTTCTTAAAATAGCTGCAATAATATTCCATGGTATGGCCATTGCACAATTTAACAAACCATTTTCCTACTGAAAGACATCCAACTATTTCCAAACAACACTTCAAACATGGATGGCTGCTATGATTTCTGTAGACCAAGTTCCAAAGTGAGATTTCGAGGTAAAGTGTATTTTTAAATTTTCAGTAATTGACATATTACTTTCCAAAACGATTTGAAAACAATTCACACTATCACTAGCATTATTTTAAAGTGTTTCTAGGCAACGTCATCAGCACTACGTATTAACCTTCAGAATTTTTGTCCATATCATGGGAATGTATGTTTTTAAAACATCTATGGGGCTTCTACTATATGTATCATTCTTCTTTCCCCTTCAACAGTAATATCACAGGCATCCTTAAAACATTTGCTGTTTCTGTCCTACAATTCACCTCTGTGACCTGGTGTACATTCCTTCCCCCAGGACAGCCGGTCTCTGTGTGGAAGGGAGATGACAATGTTGGACCTACCCTAACTGGCAAGAGAAGGTAGAAATTATTTCAAAACAAGTACAGGATCACTTCATACCCACTAGGATAGCTGTCATCAAAAAGGCAGACAGGTGTCGGTGAGGATGTGGAAGAAATCAGAACCCTTTACACTGCTGGTGGGAACGTAAAATGGTGTGACCACTTTGGAAAACAGTCTGGCAGTGACTCAGAAGGCTGAACATAGAGTTACCACAATTCTACTCACTAGTGTATACCCAAGAGGAATGGAGCGTCATAGCAGCATTTTTCTTAAAAGCCAGAAAGTAGAAACAACCTTAGCACCCATCAATGATGAATGGATAAACAAAATGCAGTCTATCCATTCAATGGATTATTAATCAATAAAAAGGAATAAGGTTCTGATACCTGATATAACAAGGATGAGGCTTGAAACATTATGCTAAGAGAAAGAAGCCGGACACAAAAGGCCACACATTGTATGACCCTATTTATATGAAATGCTCATAATAGGCAGATCCAGAGACAGAAAGTAGATTAGAGGTCCTGTCAGTGCTGGAGGGAAGGGAATGAGGTGTCACTACTGGGTGCTGCGTTGCTTTGGGGAATGATTAAAATGTTCTGGAAGCAGATGGTGATGGTGGTTGCACAAATTTGTGAATGTGCTAAAACCCCCGAACTGTACACGGTAAGGAACTAAAAGCGCCCATGGCCTCTACTTCTCTCTCCACCTCAGCATCTGGGGCTCCCCTTCCACCTCCTTCCCCATGTATCTCCACCCCAGTTTAATTACCAGGATCCCTAGAGAGCAGGCAACAGGCTCCTTCTCAATGCTGCCCAGGTAGGTTTTGTAGCTGGCACTGCCACTCCCTCTCAGACTCAACCCCCTGTTTTTGTACCCAGATCGTTTACTTATTAAACCAATTAGATTAAATGACTCACATTGCACCCTTGGGCACCACGTGGGACATAAGCAACTCACCAGAGTCTGACTGGCATTTGAAAGGGCCTGCTTCCCCCTCAGCACCCCCCCCCCCACCTTCTCAGATCACAGGAGAAAGGGCGGGGGGGGGGGAGCTGCCATCCCTACCCGCTGTGCTCTCACCCCCAAGGGAGCCCATACCAACTCCCCAAACAGTTGGCACAATAGTCTTTTCCTTTCCAGGGCTTTCAAAGCCAGCTGGCAACCAGCTGAGCATCTGGGCAAATGCTCTCAGAATCCTGGTTCTTCAAAAACCTGTCACGTGCAAAATGGCCAGGAGGGTATCTGGAGCCCTCCGGCCTGCCCTTTGCTGCCGCAGCTGAGCCCTTACGCAGCAGTACCCCACTCTGGGTGCTCCCTGTCTGGCACAGCTTGCTTGAGCTGGATGACTTGGAAGCAACTTGGGCCCATTGCTCATCTTACCTGAAAAATAAGGGTAAGGGTCTAGATAAATTTGCTGCACTCTAAGACTTGTGAGTTTTCAGTTCAATAAACACTGATTGAAGTCACTAGGTCCTGGAGGGGAACAAGGTGTCCATATGCAGGGAGGTGGGTCTGGCCAGGGAAGGACTGACATATACATGGGGGATCAGGCCCATGTATCGCAGCCAGGATGAGGCGGGTGGAGCACAGAGGCGCTGCAGGGAGTTGGCGAAAAGGCGCCCAGGTCTCCCTTCCTCCCTCCTCCCAGCGCCCCACCCTGGCACACTTCTCTGCCCTGCTGCCTGGGGCTCCTGCTGGGGATGCCGGCCACCACAGCCACCGGGAGGAGCTGCGCCAGGCCAGAGTCCAGTTCTGCTCTCAGCACCTCCTTCCAAACACCTCCTCAGAGGCATCGCTCCTGACAGCTTGGAATCCAGGAGGGAGGTGTGATTTGAGTCAGATCCTGTCCTGGAGTGGAACCACATCCTCCTGCCACCCACCCCATCCAGGCATTTCCGCCTTTGTATATTTATAAGGCTCTCCTAAAATAGGTCCTAGCAAACAGGAGCAGAGACCTGATTTGGGTTGATGAAATCAGCATTTGGGAGAGTAAAGACTCCCTGAGAGCAAGGTTGCTATTTTTTCTCCTATTCCATGTCCAGGTCTCAGTATCATCCAAATCCCCCAGGAAGCTTCCACCCCAACCCCCATCCTGTGTCGCTTCCTGGGTTTCTCCTGCCCCGGAAGCCACCCTCTCCTGTCCCAGCACAGCTGAGTTTGCTAAAACGGTGGCCCCAGGCTACCTCCTAATATTCATTATAAAGCAATTGCATTTTGCAAAGTACTTCTCAGCTTTTTTGCTCAACAAAACCTCCCCCCAGTGCGCAGTGGAGTCTGAGTCCCTGAAGGGAGCGAAGCCAGGGCACAGCAGAGGTCAGTGGCTGCAGGTGTCCTCGTCCCCCCTCCACCTCAGGACAAATTGTCACCTCTGAATGGATGGAAAGAGGGCAGAGGTGAGGAAGCAGGGTCAGGGGGATATGTCTGCCTCCATGCCTGCTGAACTTGGCACCAGAGATGACGCGTGCAGTGAGAAAAACCTGCTGAGTGTGTTGTGTCTCCACCTTCCCCAAGCGGAGTGACTCCTCACAAGACGTTGGGACCTTGGCGCCCCTGCCCAGCTTGGGTGACCCGCGGTCCTGGCAGCCTCTCCAGGCTGCTTGGGAGGAAAGGACTTTGGCCTCCTGACTCCTTTCTGAGAAATGATTTATTCTATTTTGCAGTGTGGGAAGCCTGCTGGGGGCCTCTGTGGAGTGAGACAGAGAGGGTTGTCTGTCTCTTCACCTCCTCGGATGTGTTGAATCTCAAGTCAGAGAAGGTCCGTCCTAAAGGAGTGTGTCTGTAATCCCTGGTGGGCAGCGGGGCGGCGACCGCCCTGGAGCACAGCTACGGGGCCTGTGTGGCTGAGGTCAGAGGCAAAAGGCCAGGCTGAGGAGGTGAGCTTGGGGCTTGCAGGTAGGTGAGTAAGTTTAAGTGGGGGTTTAAGGTGGATCGGAGGGACCACTGCAGAGCAGCAAACCTGAGTGAAAAAGGCAAAACTTAAAAATAAGAGCTGTCTCAAATCATGACTGGCCCTTCTGAGGAGGCAGAGACAGCATGAAGGGTCTGGAAGGTTTCTGTCCATCAACTAATACCGATGGGCTGCTCACCAGAGTCCAGCCAGGCTGGAGGAGGAAAGAGGACATTCTGCCCCACTGCCCCTAGGAAATTTTTCAGATTTTTTCCACTTAGAGTTGATAATCATCAGAAACTGCTTTCACGGGTTAATACCGAGCTGCTACTCACGCACTCCTGACAGGTGGCCTCCAAGCCCTGCTGGAAACACCCAGGGACGGGGAAGGTTCACGTGCCGAGGAGTGGCCCCCACTGCGGGATGGCTCACACTGCTGCTGGATTCTTTCCTTCCGCAGGGCCTCCCAGAACAAGCCCAGCCCTTTCATGGAAAAGTACTTCAAGCAGAGGTGTAAATGTCATACCCGGGCCTGTGTGGGGAGAGGGGAGAGCTATGGAGTAGGCTCAGTGCTGCCTGAGGCACAAAAGGCCACTGGTTTCTCTTCTCTGAGCTCTGTCTGTTCGTTTACTTCCAAGCTCTCTGCCTCTGATCATGTCAAAACTCTTGAGACAACAGGAAGCGTCTTGTCCGGCTCACTGGATGGACGGCACCTCAGCCCAGGACACACTCGGACGGGGCTCACTGCCAAGGGCCGAGCAAATGGCAGGCAGGGCCATCCAATGGTGACTTAAAAGGCGTGGAAGCCCTGACTCAGTAACCCAGAAAGATATTCAGTTACATGGAAAAAAGTTGCCATATATATTACAAAAGTGAATCTATCAAAAGAAAAAAAAGAGGAGCCGAAGGAGACATGATGCCTAAATGTGATGTGGTGAGGATGTGGGCGGGACCCTGGGGCAGGGAAAGGACGTGAGAATAAAGTATGAAGTTTCTCTCATCATACGTATCGACACCGGTGTATTAACTGTGTTGAGGGCGCGGTACTAACGCAAGGTGTTAATAAGAGGAAACTGCGAGTGAGGTGAACAGAGCTCCCTGCACTATCCTTGCAATTTTAAACTATTCTAAAATAAAACTATTCTAAAATAAAAGGTTTGTGTAAAAATGTACTGATGTCTACCAGTATAAGGATTTATATGCATGTATGTAGCCTACAGGCATACAAGAAACGAAGGCATATTAAACTTACGGTGGCTTCCTCTGGGAAGACATGCATTACATGCTTTTGAATTTTAAAAAATGTTTAAAGTAGACAAGAAGAGATGGGAATGAAATACACAGTAGAATCAAAAGTTCTGCCACATCGCATTGTCCCTGTGGGAGGAAGAGCGTTGGGCTGGGTGTCTGGTGGCCCGCGTTCTGGTCCTCATTCTCCCACTAGCTTTATTGTCCAGGACCTCCTTTGACAGTCAGTTTCTTATCTATAACACAAGGATATTTAGGGATGGTCTAAATGTTATCATCTGTGATTTGATGATAAACACACACAAATGAAAACTTCATGTTGCTGGCAGATATATCACGAGTTCCCCTAAATAATAAAGCCCCCCAAATGCATTGTAAGTATTTCAGTCCCTAAAAACAAAGCTGAATTGCATTTCAGACCATAGCTATATACCTATATACCTATATACCTATGTACAATGTACCTATGCACTGTTAGAGGTTAAAAAATATGAGAGAGACAAATTGGGTTACAGGCTGATTTATAAGAGTGTTGTCTGATGCTTAACTGGCTCAAATCTATGCAAATGAAAGAAGACAAAAAAAGATGGATGGAGTTGCAAATGGCTGTTCTCCCACTTGTCACTGATTTGGGCTCTTCATGGGAGAAGGTTGAAAATCCTGAGCGGGCTCCACAAACCTTTGTTTCCAGCTCCCCATTCACCTCCCCCAACTCCTATCAACTCCAGATGCAGGACAATTTGAGAGGCAGACCTATTCAGACGCCTATCTCTCCAAAGATAGCGATCCTGGACCTGGTAATGTGAAACAAGGGTCTTCAGGACACTCTCCCCCATGACAATGAAGTGTGGCAGGGCGACAATCTCTCATCCAGTGGGAACATTCAGAAAATGGGATAAGAAAGCATGAGAAAGGCCAAAAAACACAAAAGCCAAACCCGAGGATGGGGGTGCATCCCTGCACCCCAGACAAATTTCAAGAGCCAATTCTTTTTTTTTCTTTTTTTAAGTATCATTGATAGACAATGTCATGTTGGTTTCAAATATACAATACAGTGGTTCAGCAGTTACCCATATTATTAAATCCTCACCCCCTTTAGTGTGGTCACTATCTATTAATGTGAGATGTCACAGAATCATTAACTATATTCTTCATGCTGTACTACCACCCCTGTGACCAACTGATATGGTGATTGCGAATTACTGAGCCCCGTTATCCCCTTCCTCCTCCCCACCCACCTGCCCCAGCCCCTCCCCCTTGGTAACCACGAGTCCCTTCCTGGTGTCTATGAGTCTACTGCTATTTTGCTTCTTCTGTTTTGTTTTTATACTCTCCAAATAAGTGAGATCATTTGGTATCTGCCTTTCTCCACCTGGTTTATTTCACTGAGCATAATACCCTCTAGATCCATCCATGTTCTTGCAAGTGGTTAAGATTTGTTTTCTTCTTATGGCTGAATAATATTCCATTGATGGTGTTGACATGTATGAGTTCTTTATATATTTGGATGTTAAGCCCTTATCAGATGAGTCATTTATGAATATATTTTCCCATATATATTTGCCTTTTTGTTCTTCTGGTGGTGACCTTTGCTGTACAGCTTTTTATGTACAACTGACATAGTTTTTTAGTTTGACATTTTTTTAGTTTTTTAGTTTGTTCATTTTTTTATTTTGTTTCCCTTGTCCAAGGAGATATGTCCAGGAAAAAGTTGCTCATGCTTATATTCATGAGATTTTTGCCTATGTTTTCTTCTAAGAGTTTTATGGTTTCATAATTTACATTCAGGTCTTGGATCTATTACAAGTTTACTTTTCTGTATGGAGTTAGACAATAATCTGGTTTCATTCTCTTACATGTAGCTGTCCAGTTTTCCCCACACCAGTTGTTGAAGAGTCTTTCACTTCCCCTTTGTATGTTCATGGATCCTTTATCGTATATTAATTGACCATATGCGCGTGGATTTATATCTGGGCCCTCTATTCTGTTCCATTGATCTATGAGTCTGTTCTTGTGCCAGTACCAAATTATTTTGATTACTATAGCTCTGTAGTAGAACTTGAAGTTAAGGAGTGTAATCCCCCCAGCTTTGTTCTTCTTTCTCAGGATTGCTCTGGCTATTTGGGGTCTTTTGTGGTTCCATACGAATTGTAAAACTATTTGTCCTACTTCATTGAAGAATGCTGCTGGTATTTTGATAAGGATTGCATTGAATCTGTAGATTGCTTTAGGCAGGGTAGCCACATTGACAATATTAATTCTTCCTATCCATGAGCACAGGATGTGTTTCCATTTATTGGTGTCTTCTTTAATTTCTCTCATGGGTGTCTTATAGTTTTTACTTGGTTAGGCTTATTCCTAGGTAATTTATTCTTTTTTATGCAACTGTAAATGGAGTTGTTTTCCTGATTTTCAAGAGCCAGTTCTTGATTGAGCAAAGCAATCCTTAAATCCAAGAAGGAAGGGAGGCAGTGTAGATATGCCTCCCTCTCCCTGGTTCAGCTCTTGGGAGTCCAAGGTTGGAGGCTGCGGCAGGGACCAACAGGGAGAGGCCATTGTGGGAGCCACTGTGCTGTGCCTTCTCTCCTGGTGGTCAGCATGGTGGTCACCCACCCGGTTTTTATTCCTTCACTGATGTTCATTTACTCTAGGAAGAGTCAAACCCCAAGCTGTCTGAGAACAGAGCTACCAAATCACTAGCTAATTCACTGGGTGCATAGTGTAGAATATGTGTCTATCGACGGTGAATTCTTTATAGGACTGTGGGGTGTGTACACACATTCAGGTTTTGGAGGGTGGAGTGGGCACTGAAGGCAGAGGGTTAAGAAAGAAATAGGAAATGTAGAAGTTTATCCTAACTTGCAGGAGTTTATCCTCAAATTTGAGAAGAGTAGACTAATACAAAAGGGAAAAAATTGTTTTTTGCAGAAACACAACAATAATAAGTTAATATGTGGTACAAACAAGTAAGTAAACAGTGGACTAAAGGAATGATTAGCGCTCAACATAATCTAAGGCTTCTTGGGAGTGGTAAGTGTTCCTAGGTGCCCGGCCCAGGTCTCCCGGCGGTGAGTGCACCAACCCCAGCATTCAAGGATCTAGAAATCACACCCAGACTTTCATCCTGGTTCTGGCACTCACCCACACTGCCACCTTCAGTGAGGGGTGAGCCATTTTCTGTATCAGTTTCATGTCATAGAATAATTACTGCCCTTTCCAGGATGTTGCAAGAATCAGTGAAAAAAACAAAACAAAACCCAAAGCCATTTTATATATATCTAATTTGTGCTCTGAGGTCCATGGAGGAAAAAAGTACTAAGATCAGTTCAAACCAGCTTGCTAGTTTCCAATACTAAAAATAAAAGAGATTTCAAACACAAACTGGCCATCCCAGTGGTCTTTGTTATGTAGTCTGTGCTTCCTTGTAGCCTGTGGTGTGTCAGCACGTATAGTCATTGTATCACTGACCCACTGCTTGTCACAAAGAGGGGGAAAGACCAGCTTGGCAGGACACCAGCTCTCCCCACTGCCTCAGTGGACTCTCCCTTATCTCAACAGGGCACCCAGACCCTCCTTCCTCTCACCTCCCACTGCCTATGGTTTCATAACTGTGACCAGTCAAACACTTCACCTGCCTCCACCTCCCCATGAACTCATTGCCTTCCAGCAGCCTTTGGGTCTCCAAGATGTTGGGGGCCACAGCCTTCTCCAGAAGTACTTCCTTCTGTCTGTGCTCCGGATTTTCTCTGCTCCTTTCTCTCTGATGGCCTTTCTTCAGCTTTCCTTCTTTCCTGGGGTGGCATAGGAGACTGCCTCCCCTTGTTTCTAACTAAGGGGCCCGAAGGAAGAGGGAAAGGTGTGAGGACAGCAAGGTGGCAGTGGAGACACAGCTCTATCTTTTGCTGCTCTGCAAAAGCTAGACCTTTTCTCTATAACCAGCTCTGCATTTGGGAGGCAGGGGACATGAGCATCTCACTGACTAAGGGATGCCCACTCAGATTTCAGCTACGTGGCACTTGAACATACAGGGCCAGCTTAGCTGTCACCTTGGCCAAACGTCTTGGGATACAAAGAAACAGGCCACACTTAATGATCCTTGGTTAGCAGCCCAGTGAGGGGCTGGCAGGGCCCCTCGACAAGGTGTCAGAGAGAGGGACAGGACTCAGAGCCCATGGACTTTGGAGTCATTCAGACCTGTGCCGGGTCCTTGGCTTTGCCACTCACCAGATCTACATCCTTGGACAGTCTCACTCTCACTGAGCTCTGGTTTTCTCAGCTGGGAACCAGAGCCAACGAGCGATAGAGTGGAACTGAAAGAAAGCCTCAAGTGTCATCGCTGAGCCAGACAGACTGGGCCGGTGGGGGCCACCCCGTCCGTGGTCCCGGAGACCAGTGTAGTGGGTGCCGACAGCACCTTTAACAGGAGGAAACCAAAGCGCCACAGTCGTCCCCTAGCTGGAATTGGTGTTGTGTTGTGAAGCTTTTGCTCTGGTTACATCCATGACGTGTGAGTGTGTGTTTGTACTGGCAGCGTAAAGTGGACCTTTTATTGGATCATGGCATAAAAGTCTGAGTCTCTGACATGGAAGCATCAGCTGAGATCTGGGTAAGAGGTAGCAGGTGATGTTTCCCACATGGATATCCTGTCTGAACACTTAATATAAAAATTGGCCTAAAATTAATGTATTCATTCTTCTCAGAGGAACTACCCATCACCACACATTTGCTCTGAAACTCTCTTCCTGTGTCTTCCCCCTTCTCCTCCCTGAACACTGGGTCTTTGGCTCAGCGTCTGTGTTGCAACTCCACTGGGTGGGGCTTGGCCGCATCTCCCAAGGCAAACCGAAAGGCCCCTGCGAGCAGGCTGGCAACCTCTCAGCCCTTCCTCTATAGCTGGCAGCACAGGCTGTCAGCAGCGGGGCCAGGTTTGCTGAGAGAAGGGCAACTCGGTCTCTGTAGAGTCTGATTCAGTGAGCATTCATTGAAGGCTCACACAGTGCCAGACACTGCGATGGTTCTATTACTGGCACCACATTTAATTTCAAAAAGAACTCCATGGAGCAGCAGGGAGGGGACAAGGTATCCCAGTTTTAAGGGTGAAGTAACCAAGTTCACCCAACAAAGAAGCAGCAAAGATTTGAACGTTAGTCCAATTTTCTTACTGTTAACTCATTCATTCATTCTTTCTACAGATCTTTAATGAATTCCTACTATATGCTAGGCATTGCGCCCAGTGACAAAGGCGTAGATAGAGGTGAACAGTCACTGACCTCAAATAAGAGATAACAGACACTTGGCGAACACTCAGAAAAGGGGGTGGGAGAGGCGTGGGCTCGATGCAGATCTCACGATTATATGGAGGAGGTGCAAGGACTACTGGCTGGCATATTTCACTTAAACTCACAAGTTTATACTGTTGGATTTCCTCCTCCCTTCTTTCCTTTCTTCCTTCCTTCCTTCCTCCCTCCCTCCCTTCCCCCTCCTTTCCTTTCTTTCCTCCTTTTACCAATGAAGACGCATTACTTCCCTAATTTTAAAGAGAATGGAAGCAGGTGGTCGACAGTGTCCAATGCTGCAGAGGTGGCTGGGGTGAGGACTGGGACTTGGGGCCTGCCGAGGCTCCCAGACCCCGGGTGCCTTGCTCTGGTGATCCAGGACTCGCCTGCACAGTGAACAGTAAGGAAGGAAAGAGCAGGATTTGGCTGCCAGGAGTGCAGGGGGGTGGGGGTGGGGAGAGGCGTCAAAGCCGACTGCGGCATCTCTCCTCTGACAAGCTCCAAGTTCACTGCTCCATGTGGCAAGGAGTTAGCAGCAAGCTTGAGGTTCATTTTATGGGTCAGAAATCTGAGACACAGGTGGGAAAAATACTTTGTGCAAGGGCCTGCAAAGGATTGGACAGCGATCACAGAGTCATGGCTCCCAGGAAACGCAGGATTTGAGGAAAGTGGACTTAGAAGAGGGTGTGTGAACGGTGGTGGGGAAGCCGAGTTGAGGACATCTGAGAGCACGGGGTGTGGTCCCTAAACAGGTGTGTAGGTGAGAGAACAGGGAGGCACGGTCGAGGCATAAAGCAGGGAGGCTTGCGGTCGTCTGAGTCACCGCACACATTCCCAGCAGTTCCCAGGATATCACTGCTGGGAAACCTCAGTCAGCGGTGGCAAACCCAGAAACTCTTCCCTATTGCCTCTGTTGAGTCACTGCATCCATCTAGGAGTTCCTACCCAGGAACGTGTTTAAGCAAAAAGGAAAACGTGCTCATGGATACCACTCCTCCTCAAATAATGGCAGTCACACTCTCCGCGCCTGTGCAACGTATACCAACCACCTCCACGTTGCCTTCCCAGATTTTAACTTCTCTTTCCTTAGGTCTTCCTTGGCCTCGCTTCCTGAGTCTTTTTCTGCCACTGCCTCTTTTTCCTGCCATTGGCCCCTTCTCCTCCTCCTCCCTTGGCATCTGTCCTGCAGCCCTGCACCCCACTCCACCTTTCGTGTCCTTGCCATGTGGAACTAACGCAGCACCGGGTGCACCGGGCTGCACGCAGAGCCCCCGACGCCGCACACTGTGACAGTCTACCTCCAGGGAGGGCCCTGAGGGTGTGACTATGAAGCACCGAGCGCAGCTGCCAGCAGAGGAGGCAGGACAGCTGCCGCAAGCCCACCGGACGAGGACGAGAGGGCAGGAGGGTGCTGGAGCCCAGCTCAGCACACAGGGAGAACAGGTGGCTGGCACAAGGTCTGCCAACTGGGTCCGTGCCCTAAGGGATATGATGGAGAAAACCCTCATAAACAAGCTAATCTGCCTTGACCGGACCTCCCCTCCTGGGAAGGAAACCCAGTCCTCACCCTGGGTGTCTGGTTGATCCGGGGCCCAGCAGGGTGCTGAGGCATCTTCTCCCCTTGTCCTTTGCTCTCAGGCTTACGGGAGGCCTAGAGCTCACCTGGGGGATGGGACAAGTTTCTGGGACAGAGGCAGCAACAAAGGGTGGGGGGAACACATTGCCCCAACCGGCTGAGGGCATGCATGGGCTCACGCTGGCCTGTCAGTCCTGTGCAGTGAGCACCTGTGGAAGGCAGGGCGCTGCACCAGGTCCAGTGTGAGGAGGCAGCCACTGGAGGGGCCACCGTCCCTGGCCTTGACGGGAGAACAGGACGAGTCCCAGATTCAGCTGTCAGTCAGGATCGTCTAAGGGCACTTGGGAAAAAGAATGATTTCTGGAGGCCACCCAGACCCACGGAATTAGAATTTCTTCAGGGATCTATATTCAATAACCTCTCGGTGACCCATTAGCAGCCAACCGGCGCCACCAACTTTGGGGACCCAGTGGGTCATGTCACTGCTCTAGTTCTCTATTTCTCCAAGCCTTTGTATAAAAATAAAGTAAGAAAGGATGCTGGTTTCTGCTAAGAGTATGGAAAACAGTAAGAACAGAAGCCTGATCTCAGTTCCTCTTCACAATAACTCTGTAAGCAGAGTGGTATGAGGAGTAGCAGCCGCATTTTATGAACGAAAAAAGTTAAGTTGAAAGAGATTTAGTGATCTGTCAAGGAATACCCAGCTAAGGAAGGAGTGGAGCCAGGATTCACCATCAGGTTTGCCCAGGGGCGAGTGCAAAATACGTGCCCAGCACTGGGGCCCGGCTCTGATCACTGAACGTGGAGCTCTGGCAACAGAGCGCAGTCCTGGAGACCCAGGCGCAGCCAGGCACGGCCCCTCTGGCTGCTGCACTGTGTGGTGGTCTGGGGGGCCTGGGGGGGCCCTGGGGGTCCACAGCAGCAGCTATAGACCTCTCGGTACAGAAACAGTTCAGTATTTCAGCACAAGTGGAATGACAGGATGGGTACACACCAGCCAAACATCCACGCCGCGAACCCCAGGCACCTTCCTCCACACCATTCTGCCCAGCTCGGTCACCCCAGCCCCCCCACCCCCCGCCACCGGAGCTCTTTCATAAATAGAATTCGATTCACCCAGGGAGACATGGCAGGAACCACGCCACAAGTACCATTTAAGTTGTCAGAATCTGAGACGTGCCTCCTCCCATGAATCTCCTCACTTAAACCTGCTCTCAGGGCCTTTACCAGTGTGACAGGGGCATGATAACATTTTAAAGAGTTACTTCTCCTAAAACCTTGTGCATTTGCTAGAGATCAAAGCTGTTAAGTTTGGAGTTGCAAACTCTTCAGAGTCCACGGTGCTTTAGAGAAATTTGAGCCAACATTTAAACATTGGGAGATTTCACATAAAACTCCCAATTTCCACTTTCCCTTGAAAACTCAGGCAAACTGGCAAAACAGGGCCCATAACCAAATGGGAAGAAAGGGTAGGAGTCAAGCAGCAGCTACGCCCTTGTTCACTTAACAAGTACTTTTTGAGCATCTCCCACAGGTCGGGCGCTGCTGTAGGTGCTGGGAGCGTGGGCTCAAGTGCATCACGGTCCTCCTGACGCACGCAGAGCAGGTGTCCGTGCTTACGTGTGGCCTGCTCATTTACTCAAGTCACCGGCTTGGACCTTAAGTTCTTGACCCCCCTGAACTAAATGTACAAAGGTCAGCATGGCCACAGCCAGGTCAGCAACTCTCATGATGCCCCACCCCTGCCCAGCTCAAGCTTCCTGAAAGGCGGCTGTCAGCAGTCCCTAGAAGTCTTCCCAACCTCCTAAAAGAATCCTGTCATCAGATTTTACATTGTTGGGGTCTCTGGTCTCCGACCCAGAACCCTCCAGATTTCGTGCTTTCTGTCCACGCCAAAGCTCCGTTGTTGTGTCCCAAGATCCACCCACTTGCCAATTGCCATTGGATTCCAATTCCACTCCTCAGGTGCACCATCATCAAGATGCTTTTCAGGGAAGGACAATGTCCCCTTGGCTGTCTAGCTTGCTGGAAGGAGTGGGTTGGGACTTTCCGGAGGGGCTTGGGACTATCCAAGGACACATAGCTATAAATGCTGCTTATCAGTAAAACTCCTCATCTTTGGTGTTCTGGGTCTTTTAATCCAGCCCCTCGTACCTGCCTTCCTCAGCTTGTTATTCCGATCTGGAAATTTTCTTTTTCCACAGGTGCCATCCCAGCCATATCTGCCTCTCCCTCCTACCCCACACCTGTTATCTCACACGTGCAGGAATCCTTGCTTCCTGAGAGCTCACTGGAAACCAACAGCACGGGTGTGTACAGACATACAAGGAAAACAGAGAACAAAATAAAATCAGGAAGTCACCGTTAAATGGGGCCACAGTACAGCTATTTAAATTCATCACAGGTCAGAGAGCATGGTTGTAGCGCATGGAAGAGGGCATTGGCTGGGGGCGTCCAAAGCCAGCATGGGGCAGCGCTGCAGTGACCTGCAATCTGAAGGGCCTCGTCGCTGGGTGGCACCTGACTTGGGTGGAAACAGTGGGGAAGGATGTGAGTTGGGTAGCATCTCAGTCAAAGCCACCTCTCCACAGTTAGAAGCTCAAGGCTGGCTTCATGATACCCGATCAGAAGCAGCGTCAGGCAGGAAGAGGGAAAAACAGTCTCTCTTCAGGTCAACTGTAGAGCACTGCTAACGTGTCAATAAGCCCAGGAGAAAGCAGAGGACTTGGCAAGTGGCCAGGGCATAAAACTAGGAGAGTAGAGGCAGGTCTGTTTACTGTTTAGCCACTGCACAAGAAATCTGGGGTGGGAGTGGAAGCAGAGGGTGAGGGTGGGAAGAGCTGAAGAACCCCAGGTGCGTGGTATCCAGGAGGTGACTTGGGGATCAGAGTGACTGGAAACAGGCTAGAGAGTACGTATGGTAGGAAGCCAAACACTTTAGAGGACGGCTGTGCTCCTGAGCACGAGGCTGCCACAAGAAGGTGGCAAGCAGGCCTCACCAAGAGCAGCTCACGTGGACACTGGGGTTGGGAATGCTGGTGACAAAACCAGCAAAAATAAAATGTCTGCACCCCGGCTTGGAGATGAGGTGAAAGTGTAAGAACGGAGATGGGGAGGTGAGCATGGCAGCGAAGAAGCAGCCACCTGGCGCATTGCTCACCCAACATAAACGAAAGCGGTTCTTCAGAAAGTTAAATGGAGTTATCATGCAGCCCAGCAATTCTAATCCTAGGAATCAGCCCCAAAGAGCGGAAAATGGGTATTCAAACAAGTACTTGTGCACCACTATTCACAACAGCCAAAGATGAGGCCAACCCAAATGTCCGTGCATGGATGAATGAATAAACAAAATGGGATACGCTCCATACAATGGACTGTTATTCTGCAATAGAAAGGAATAAGGTGCTACAATGTGGCTGAATCTTGACATCATTACGCTAAGCAAAAGAAACCAGACGCAAAAGATCACATATGAATCCATTTATATAAAATATCCAGAATAGGTTAATCCATAGAGACACATTAGAGGTTGGCAGGGGCTGGGGTGAGAGGAACAGAGAGGGACTGCTTAGTGGGTCTGCTTTGGGGGTGATGGAAATGTTTGGAACAAGACAGTAGTGATAACTACACAACAGTGCGGATGTACTAAATGGCTACTCAACTGCATATTTCAAAAGGTCAATGTTACACAAATTTCACCTCATTTAAAAAAAAGAATGAATGACGGCAGCAAGGAGTGTAAGGAACAGGCCTGAGAGATGCCAGAACAGAAGAGGGAGGGCTAGGGATGGCGAGGGGCGGAGCCCCTACCATTTGCTCTCTGGTTCCACAGCATCCCGTCTCCCCTGCCACGAGCCCTGCCAGGCGATGAGGCATGACACACCGATGGGCATACGTAGGGTTCTTCACAACACACAACGAGTTAGCAAATTTCAACCTTTTCTCCCCCTCAAGAAAACATACTGGACGTGAGGGAGAAAGATCTGAAAGTGCCTTTACATTTACAGATACATATATAAACACAAAATATATGTTATCAGTTAAGTATAATAAATGTATACTTTAAAATATATGTCATTCTTGAAAGCAGACTTTTTCTAGAACCTAGTGAGATGATTCTAAAACGTTATGGATGGCTAAAGGACCATAAATAGCCATGACAATCTTAAAGATAAAGAACAAAGTTGGAAGTCTCACACTACAAGATCTTATAACTTAAAGCAACAGCATTTAAGACAGTGTGATATTGGTGTCAAATTTGGACTGTTTGAATAGCCCAGGAGAAAGTCCAGAAATACACACACATACACAATCAATTTTCAGTAAGGATTTCTAATGTAATTCAATGGGGAAAAGAAAATAGGAATATCATCCCAAGAATTGGAACATAGAAATATTTGTATGGAAAAAATTAACCTTAATCTATATCTCACAGCTTAAACAAAAAAATAATTCAAAATGGATCATAGACCTAACTTGAAAGCTAAAAGACAAGTTTCTAGATGACAATATCTTAATAACCTTGAGGTAGGCAAAGATATCCAATAAGATCGGATGTAAAAGGCATTAATGATAAAAGATGAAAAAATAAGTTGGACTTCATCAAAACTAAAGCTGCTTGTTAAAAGACAGAGAAAATGAATGTCCATCAATAGACAAATAGATAAAGAAGATGTGGTATATATACACAATGGAATATGATTCAGCCAGAAAAAGAAAAGAAATCCTACCATTTGCAACAACATGGATGGATCTAGAGGATATTATGCTCAGTGAAATAAGCCAGGCAGAGAAAGACAAGTACCAAATGATTTCATTCATCTGTGGAGTATAAGAACAAAGCAAAAACTGAAGGAACAAAACAGCAGCAGACTCACAGAACCCAAGAATGGACTAACAGTTACCAGAGGGAAAGGGACTGGGGAGGGTAGGTGGGAAGGGAGAAGGGAAATAAGAGGCATTATGATTAGCACACATAACATGGGGCGGGGAGGGGCACGGGGAAGTCAGTACAGCACAGAGAAGACAAGTAGTGACTCTATAGCATCTTACTACGCTGATGGACAGTGACTGTAATGGGGTATGTGGTGGGGACTTGATAATAGGGGGAGTCTAGTAACCACAATGTTGCTCATGTGATTTTATATTAATGATACCAAAATTAAAAAAAAGAAGAAAAAAAAAGCATATGTCTACACAAAGTCTTCACAAGAAAGCCTGTAGTTTATTCATAATAGCCCAAACTAGTAAGAACCCAAATTGCCATCAGGAGAATGGATAAACAAATTGTGGTTTACCCAAAATATGGACTAGTACTCATCAACTAAAAAAAAAAAAACCACTGATATAACCAACAATATGGGCAAATCACAAAACCATTTCTAGTGAAAAGTACCAGACACAGAACATTACATACATATGAATCCATTTATATCTGAAGTTCAAGAACAGACAGAAAGCATCTATTATAGATAACAGAACACTGGTTGCCCCTGGGAGGAAATGATTGAAAAAGAGCCTTCAGGAATATTCTGTGTGATTGAAAATGTTTATGCCTTGATTGAATATGGAAGCATGGGTGTATATGCTGAACAATGTGTGCAACTAAGATCCAGGCATACTGCAGTACGAACATTACTCAACAAATACATATGTATTGCAACATATGCAAGAATACTCAGAGACAAACAGGTATTTGGATGGGTAGGAATGTGCTGGGAAAACAAGACACAGACACATATGTAGGCTTTGTGGAGCCCTTGTGGAGAATCAGGATGTAAGGTATATGTAAATCAGATCAGGGTGCCACGAACCCTCAGATCATTACAGGACTGGAATTCCTTGCCCCTTAAACTTCTCTCATTTTTATCAGAGAGAGCTACCATATTTAGTGAATGGGATTTGGATGAGATTAGCCTGAGAATCTGAGAACTGGGACATGTTGCAGTGTAAGAGGCTTACAGAAGAACAGGTTATGGAGGCTGAAGATAATGACTGCAAAAACTGCCCATCAGATCTGGCTACTAGGAGGCTCCGGTACCAGGTCTGTTTACACATTTGTAAAATGAGTAGGCTTGACTAGAGTGTCTTTGATATTCCTTCTGCTCCAGAATTTTTGACTTGTGGGTCAAAACCCATATAACAATCACCCTGGAAACCGGGAGAAAATGCTGATGCCCAGGTCCTGACCAATTAGGTCAAGGTGTCTGGAGGGAGGAGGACAGTGAGCATCAATTTTTCATTTGTTTCTTTATAACCCTGGATCCACAGGCACTGGACCCACAGATCCTTCCCACGTCTTTTTTTTTTAATCAATAAGCTTTATTTTGGGGGTCAGTTTTAGGTTTACAGCAAAATTGAGCGAAAAGTACAGAATTTCTATATATTCCTGTCCCAAAATACCCACAACCTTCCTAGCTATCAACATCCCTCACCAGAATGGTACATTTGTTATAATAATAACAAATGATCAGCCTACAGTGATACATCATTGTCACCCAAAGCCCATGGTTTACATTAGGGTCACTAATGTTCCCCTTGGTGGTGCACATTCCATGGATTTTGACAAATGTACAATGACATGCCCCCACCGTTGTAGCATCTACCACTGCAGTATCGGCTGCACTGCCTAAAAATTCTCTGCACTGTACCTCTTCCTGCCTCCTTTCTCCCTAACCCCTGGCAATCCCTGATTTTTTTTTTTTTTTTTTACTGTCTCCATAGTTTTGTCTTTTACAGAATGTGAAACAGGTGGAATAATATAGCATGTGGCCTTTTCAGATTGTCTTCTTTCACTTAGTAATATGCATTTAAGGTTCTTCCATGTCTTTTCACAGTTTGATAGCTCATTTTTTTTCGGTACATTGTCTGGATGTGGCAGTTTATTCAACCATTCACCTACGGAAGGACATCGTGGTGGCTCCCAAGAGGTGATAATTAGCAAAGCTGCTCCAAACACCGGTGTGCAGGTTTTTGAGTGGATGTAATTTTTTAACTCCTTTGGGTAAATACAAAGGAGCATGGTTACTAGAATACATAGTAAGAGTAGGTTTAGTTTTGTACAAAACCACCAAATTGCCTTCCAAAGTGACTATACCATTTTGCATTCCCACCAGCAATGAATGAGAGTTTCTGTTGCTCCATATCTTCTGCATCGTTTGGCATCTTCTGTATTTCGGATTTTGGCTCAAATGTGTGACATCTCACTGTTGTTTTAACATGCGATTCCCTAACATATGATGTTGAACATATTTTTCATATGCTTGCTTGTCACCTGGATATCTTTTTTGGTGTGGTACGTATTCAGACTTTTGCCCATTTTCTAAAATTTGGCTCTTTTTCTTACTGTTGAGTTTTAAGAGGTCTTTGTAAATTCTGGGTAACAGCTCAATATCAGATGTGTCTTTTGCAAACATTTTCTCCCAGTCTGTGGCTTGCCTTCCCATTCTCTTGACTGATTTTTGCAGAACATAAGTTTTTCATTATAACGAAGTCCTCTTATCAATTGTTTCTTTCATGGATTTCATCTTTGGCTGCTGCATTCTTAGGGTAAATTCCTAGGAGTGGGATTCCTGGGTCAAATGGTATTTCTATTTTGAGGTTTTTGAGGAACCTCCATACTGCTTTCCACAATGGTTGAACTAATTTACATTCCCACCAGCAGCGTAGGAAGGTTCCCTTTTCTCCACATCCTCACCAACATTTGTTGTTGTTTGTCTTTTGGACGGTGGCCATCCTTACTGGTGTGAGGTGATATCTCATTGTGGTTTTAATTTGCATTTCTCTAATGATTAGCGATGTGGAGCATCTTTTCATGTGTCTGTTGGCAATCTGAATTTCTTCTTTGGAGAAGTGTGTGTTCAGATCCTCTGCCTATTACAAGGTTTCTTTTTAATGGCTGAATAATATTCCATTGTGTATATGTACCACATCTTTTTTATCCATTCATCTATTGATGGACACTTTGGCTACTTCCTTCTCTTGGCCATTGTAAAGAATGAGGCAATAAATACATAAGTGCATATATCTTTTTGAAATCAGTCATTTTGTTTTCTTCAGATAAATTCCTAGAAGTGGAATTACTAGGTTGTATGGTACTTCCATTTTTAGTTTTTTTCATACTGTTTTCTATAGTGGTTGAACCAATTTATATGCTCACCAACAGTGTAGAAGGGTTTCCTTTTCTCCACATCCTTGCCAACACTTGTTATCTCTTGCTTTTGGATAGTAACCATTCTGACTGGTGGTTTTGATTTGTATCTCCCTGAGGGTTAGTGACATGAAGTATCTTTTTAAGTGCCTGTTGGCCATCTGTATGTCTTCTTTGAAAAAATGTCTATTCAGGTCCTCTGCCCATTTTTTAATTTGGGTTGTTTTTTAGTATTGAGTCATATGAGTTCTTTATATATTTTGGATATTAGCCCCTATTCAGATACATCATTTGTGAATATATTTTCCCACACAGTAGACTGCCTTTTGTTACCACATTGTAGTACCACTACTACAACTACTAGTAGCTTTATAGTAAGTCTTGAAGTCAAATAATCTCAGTCTTCCAACTTTATTCTTCTCCTTCAATATTGAGTTGGCTATTATGGGTCTTTTGCCTCTGCATATAAACTTTAGAACCAACTTAGTCAATATCCATAAAATAACTTGGTAGGGTTTTGACTGTGATTGCATTGAATCTATAGATCAAATTGGGAGAACTGACATTTCAACAATATTGAGCCTTCCTATCCATGAACATAGACCATCTTTCCATTTATTTGGCTCTACTTTGATACTTTTCATCAGAATTTTTGTAGCTTTCCTCATACAGATCTTGTGCACATTTTTAAAAATATCTTTTTTTAGGGTATTATCCTTTTTGGGGGTACTAATGTAAATAGTAATGGATTTTTAATTTCATATACCACTTGCTCATTACCGGTATATAGGAAAGATATTGAATTTTTTAAATTAATTTTGTATCCTGCAACATCACTATAATTGCTTATTAATTCCAGGAGTTTTTTTTTTTCAATTCTTTCAGATTTTTTTACATAGATGACCTTGTCATCTGTGAACAAAGATCGTTTTATTTCTTCCTTCTCAATCTGTATATTCTCAATCTATATATTGATTCCTTCTCAATCTATATATTATTTGCTTTTCTTGTCTTTTTGCATTAACTTCCAATATAATGATGAAAAGCAATAATGAGAGACACATCCCTGCCTTCTTCTTGAACTGGGCAAAAAAGTTCAAGCTTCTCCATTAAGTACTATGTTAGCTGTAGATATTTTGCAGATGTTCTTTATCAAGTTGAGAAAGTTTTTCAACTATTCCTAGTTTGCTGAGAGTTTTCACAAATAGACATTGGATTTTGTCAAATGTTTTTCCTGTATGTATTGATATGTTCATGTGATTTTTCTTCTTCCCAGTTTATGTGATGGATTATATGAATTGATTTTTGAATGTTGAACCAGTCTTGCATGCCTGGGATAAATCCCAATTGACCATGGTGTGTATAATTATTTTTATGCATTGTTGGATATGATTTGCTAATATTTTGTTAAGAATTTTTACAGCTATATTCATGAGAGATAATGGTCTGCAGTTTTCTTTTCTTGCAATTTTTTTGTCTGGTTTTTGTATTAAAATAATGCTAGCATCCTAGAATGAACTGAAATTATTCCCTCTGCTTCTATCCTCTGAAAGACACTGTGGAGAATTGGTACACATTCTTCCTTAAATGTTTAGAATTCACCAGAAAATCCTTCTGGGTCTGGTACTTTCTGTTTGGAAGGTTGTTAATTATTGATACAATTTCTTTAATAGACATGGGCTTATTCGGGTTGTATTTTCTCTTTGAGTAAGTTTTAGCTTACTCAAAGAATCGGTTCATTTCAACTAGGTTATCAAATTTGTAGAAGAGAATTGTTTATAATAGTCCTTTATTATCCTCGTAATGTGCATGGAATCTGCAGTGATGTCCCCACATTCATTTCTGATTTGCATCTTATTTGTGTTGTTAGCCTGGCTAGACGCTTATCAACTTTATCTTTCTAAAGAATCACTGATATTTGATTTTGTGCATTTTTTGAGTTATAGTTTTTAAACAATGTTATATTGGTTTGATGTACAACACAGTGATTCAACAATTTTGTAAATACATTATAAAGTGTTCACCATTATATCTGGAGTTACCATCACCATTAGGATATTACACTATTGGCTATATTCTCCATGCTGTATTTTTCATCCCTGTGGCTTATTTTATAATTGGAAGTTTGTCATTCTTTATCCCCATCACCTATTTCTCCCATCTTCCCCATCTCCTCCCTGATAGCAAGTACCAGTTTGTTTACCATATTTATATGTCTATTTGTTTTGTTTGTCTTTTATTTTTTAGATCCCACATATGAGTGAAATCATACCGTATTTGTCTTTCTCTATCTAATTTATTTCACTTAGCATAATACCTTCCAGGTTCATGTTGACATGCATTTTCTCTATTGATTTTCTATTTTCAATTTCACTGACTTCTGTTGTAATTTTCATTATTTCTTTTCTTCCTGATTTTTTATTTAACTTGCTCTTCTTCTAGTTCCCTAAGGTGGAGGCTTAGATTTTTTACTTTAGATTTTTCTTATTTTCCAACATATGCATTCAATGACTACTATACATTTCCCTCTAAGCACTGCTTTCACTGCATCACACAAATTTTAATAAGTTGTACTTTCATTTCCATGCAGTTCAAAATAATTTTTAATTTCTTAAAATTTCTTCTTTGACTCATGTGTTATTTAGAAGTATGTTGTTTATTCTCCTAGAATTTGAGATTCTCCAGCTATCTTTCTGTTATTAATTTCTAGTTAAATCCCATTCTGGTCTGAGAGCAAACATATGATTTCTATTATTTTAAGTGTGTTAAAGTGTGCTTTATGGCCCAGAATGTGGTCTATCTTGATGAATCTTCCATGTGAGCTTGAGAAGAATGTGCAATATGCTGTTCTTGGGTGAAGTAGTCTATAAATGTCAATTATATCCAGTTGATTTATGGTGCTGTTGAGTTCACCTAGGTCTTTACTCATTTTCTGGCTGGATCTGTCCATTTCTGATAGAGGAGTGTTACAGTCTCCAATTATCATAGAGGATGCATCTATTTCTCTGAAATTCCATCATTTTTTGTCCCATGCATTTTGATGCTCTGTTGTTAGTCACATACACACTGAGGACTATTATATCTTCCTGTTGTGTTTTATCATTATAAATGCCCCGCTTTATCCTTGAAAGCTTTATTTTTTCTGAAGTTTGCTGTCTGAAATTAACATAGCTACTCCTGCTTTCTGTTGATTAATGTTAGCAAGTACATGTTTGTCCATTACTTTACTTTTAATCCATATGTATCTTTATATTTAAAGTGTGTTTCCTGTAGACAACACATCATTGTTTTGGGATACACCTGACAATCTGTCTTTTAACTGTCTTCAGAACACTGACATTTAAACTATACATAAGCATATATATAACCATACATAATCAAATATGTAGTTGCTATTGTTATTTTGAACAATTATCTGTTAAATTAATTAATAAGAAAAATTAAGTTTTTTTTACCACCATGTATTCATTTTTGAATGCTCTTCCTTTCTTTATACAGATATGAGTTTCTAACCTGTATCATTTCCATCTCTGAAGGACTTTTAATATTTCCTACCAGGCAGCCCTACACTGGCAATAAAATCTCTCAATTTTTGTTTCTCTGAGAAAGTATGCCTCCTTCACTTTTTTTTGTTGCTATTATTAATGTACAATTACATGAGCAACATTATGGTTACTAGACTCCCCTTATTATCAAATATCTACCACATACCCTTACAGTCACTGACCATCAGCGAAGTAAGATGATACAGAATCACTACTTGTCTTTTCTGTTATACTGCCTTCCCTGTATCCCCCTCACTGCTACATTATGTGTGCTAATTATAATAGCCCCTTTTCTCCCTTATCCCTCCCTTCCCACCCATCTTCCCCAATCCCTTTCCTTTTGGTAACTGTTAGTGCATTCTTGAGTTCTGTGAATCTGCCACTGTTTTGTTCCTTCAGTTTTTCCTTTGTTCTTATACTCCACAGATGAGTGAAATCATTTGATACTTGTCTTTCTCTGCCTGGCTTATTTCACTAAGCATAGTACGCTCTAGCTCCATCCATGTTGTTGCAAATGGTAGGATTTGTTTTCTTCTTATGGCTGAATAATATTCCATTCTGTATATGTACCATCTCTTCTTTATGCATTCATCTACTGATGGACATTTAGGTTGCTTCCATTTCTTGGCTATTGTAAATAGTGCTGCAATAAACATAGGGGTGCATATGTCTTTTTGAAACTGGGCTGCTGCATTCTTAGGGTAAATTCCTCGGAGTGGAATTCCTGGGTCAAATGGTATTTCTATTTTGAGGTTTTTGAGGAACCTCCATACTGCTTTCCACAATGGTTGAACTAATTTACATTCCCACCAGCAGTGTAGGAGGGTTCCCCTTTCTCCACGTCCTCACCAACATCTGTTGTTGTTTGTCTTTTGGATGGCAGCCATCCTAACTGGTGTGAGGTTATATCTCATTGTGGTTTTGATTTGCATTTCTCTGATGATTAGCGATGTGGAGCATCTTTTCATGTGTCTGTTGGCCAACTGAATTTCTTCTTTGGAGAAGTGTGTGTTCAGCTCCTCTGCCCATTTTTTAATTGGCTTATTTGCTTTTTGTTTGTTGAGGTGCGTGAGCTCTTTATATAATTAGGAGGTCAACCCCTTATCGGATATGTCATTTATGAATATATTCTCCCATACTGTAGGATCTCTTTTTGTTCTATTGATGGTGTCCTTTGCTGTACAGAAGCTTTTTAGTTTGATATAGTCCCATTCATTCATTTTTTATTTTGTTTCCCTTGCCCAGGAAGATATGTTCATGAAGAAGTTGCTCATGTTCATGTCCAAGAGATTTTTGCCTTTGTTTTTTTCTAAGAGTTTTATGGTTTCATGACTTACATTCAGGTCTTTGATCCATTTTGAGTTTACTTTTGTGTATGGGGTTAGACAATAATCCAGTTTCATTCTCTTACATGTAGCTGTCCAGTTTTGCCAACACCAACTGTTGAAGAGGCTGTCATTTCCCCATTGTATATCCATGGCTCCTTTATCGTATATTAATTGACCGTGTATGCTTGAATTTATATCTGGGCTCTCTAGTCTGTTCCATTGGTCTATGGGTCTGTTCTTGTGCCAGTACCAAATTGCCTTGATTACTGTGGCTTTGTAGTACAGCTTGAAGTCAGGGAGAATAATTCCCCCTGCTTTATTCCTCCTTCTCAGGATTGCTTTGGCTATTCAGGGTCTTTTCTGGTTCCATATGAATTTTATAACTATTTGCTCTAGTTCATCCAAGAATGCTGTTGGTATTTTGATAGGGATTGCATTGAATCTGTATATTGCTTTAGACAGGATAGCCATTTTGACAATATTAATTCTTCCTATCCATGAGCACGGGATGTATTTCCATTTATTAGTTTCTTCTTTAATTTCTCTCATGAGTGTCTTGTATTTTTTGGAGTATAAGTCTTTCACTTCCTTGGTTAGTTTTATTCTTAGATATTTTATTCTTTTGGGTGCAATTATGAATGGAATTGTTTTTCTGATTTCTCTTTGTACTAGTTCATCGTTAGTGTATAGGAATGCAACAAATTTCTGTGTATTAATTTTGTATCCTGAAATTTTACTGAATACATATATTAGATCTAGTAGTTTTGGAGTGGGTTCTTTAGGGTTTTTTATGTACAATATCATGTCATCTGCAAACAGGGACATTTTGACTTCTTCCTTACCAATCTGGATGCCTTTTATTTCTTTGTGTTGTCTGATTGCCGTGGCTAGGACCTCTAGAACTATGTTGAATAGAAGTGGGGAGAGTGGGTATCCTTGTCTTGTTCCTGATATTAAAGGAAAAGCTTTCAGCTTCTCGCTGTTAAGTATGATGTTGGCTGTGGGTTTTTCATATATGGCCTTTATGATGTTGAGGTACTTGCCCTCTATATCCATTTTGTTGAGAGTTTTTATCACAAATGGATGTTGAATTTTATCAAATGCTTTTTCAGCATCTAAGGAGATGATCATGTGGTTTTTGTCCTTCTTTTTGTTGATGTGGTGGATGATGTTGATGGATTTTCAAATGTTGTACCATCCTTGCATCCCTGGGATGAATCCCACTTGATCATGATGGATGATCTTTTTGATGTATTTTTGAATTCAGTTTGCTAATATTTTGTTGAATATTTTTGTATCTATGTTCATCAGGGATATTGGTCTGTAATTTTCTTTTTTTGTGGGGTCTTTGCCATGTTTTGGGATTAGAGTGATGTTGGCCTCATAGAATGTGTTTGGGAGTATTCCCTCCTCTTCTACTTTTTGGAAAACTTTAAGGAGGATGGGTATTACGTCTTCACTAAATGTTTGATAAAATTCAGCAGTGAAACCATCTGGGCCAGGGATTTTTGTTCTTAGGTAGTTTTTGATTACCAATTCAATTTCTTTGCTGGTAAATGATCTATTCAGATTTCTGTTTCTTCCTGGGTCAGCCTTGGAATGTTGCATTTTTCTAGAAAGTTGTCCATTTCTTCTAGGTTATCCAGTTTGTTAGCATATAATTTTTTAATATAATTTATTTTGGTATTATTAATCTACAATAACATGTGCAATATTATGGTTATTAAAGTACCCCCTTCATCAGGTCCCCCCTATTAGCATATAATTTTTCATAGTATTCTGTCATAATTCTTTGTATTTCTGTGGTGTCCATAGTGACCTTTCCTCTCTCTTTCTGATTCTGTTTAAGTGTGTAGACTCCTTATTTTTCTTGGTAGGTCTGGCTAGGGGTTTATCTATTTTATTTATTTTCTCAAAGAACCAGCTCCTGCTTTCATTGATTCTTTCTATTGTTTTATTCTTCTCAATTTTATTTATTTATGCTTTAATCTTTATTATGTCCCTCCTTCTACTGACTTTAGGCCTCGTTTGTTCTTCCTTTTCTAGTTTCACTAATAGTGAGTTTAGACTGTTCATTTGGGATTGTTCTTCTTTCCTGAGGTAGGCCTTAATTGCAGTATATTTCCCTCTTAGCATGGCCTTTGCTGCATCCCACAGATTTTGAGGTGTTGAATTATTGTTGTCATTAGTCTCCATATATTGCTTGATCTCTGTTTTTATTTAGTCATTGATCCATTGGTTAGTTAGGAGCATGTTATGAAGCCTCCGTGTGTGTGGGCTTTTTCTTCTTCTTCTTTTTTTTTTTGCATAATTTATGTCTAGTTTCATACCTTTGTGGTCTGAGAAAGTGGTTGGTACAATTTTAGTCTTTTTGAATTTATCAAGGCTCTTTTTGTGGCCTAAGATATGATCTATTCTTGAAAATGTTGCATGTGCACTTGAGAAGGATATGTATTCTGCTGCTTTTGGGTGTAGAGTTCTGTATATGTCTGTTAGGTCCATCTGTTCTAATGTGTTGTTCAGTTCCTCTGTCTCCTTACTTATTTTCTGTCTGATTGATCTGTCCTTCAGTGTGAGTGGACTGTTGAAGTGTCCTAGAATGAATGCATTCATTCTATTTCCCCTTTAATTCTGTTAGTATTTGTTTCACATATGTAGGTGCTTCTGTGTTGGGTGCATAGATATTTGTAATGGTTATATCTTCTTGTTGGATTGACCCTTTTATCATTATGTAATGTCCTTCTTTGTCTCTTGTGACTTTCTTTGTTTTGAAGTCTATTTTGTCTGATACAAGTACTGCAACTCCTGCTTTTCTCTCCCTATTAGTTGCATGAAATATCTTTTTCCATCCCTTCATTTTTAGTCTGTGTATGTCTTTGGGTTTAAAGTGAGTCTCTTGTAGGCAGCATATAGATGTGTTTTGTTTTTTTATCCATTCAGTGACTCTGTGTCTTTTGATTGGTGCATTCAGACCATTTACATTTAGGGTGATTATTGATAGATATGTACTTATTGTCATTGCAGGCTTTAGATTCGTGGCTACCAAGGGTTCAAGGGTAATTCCCTTACTATCTTAACAGTCTAGTTTAACTCACTTCTTATGCTATTACAAACACAACCTAAAAATTCTTTTTTTTTTCTTTTTCCTTCCTCCTCCATTCTTTGTATGTTATGAATTATATTCTGTACTCTTTGTCTATCCTTTGGATGACATCTATTTAGCGTTTGGAATACTTCCATCTATAGGAATCCCTCAAAAATACACTGTAGAGGTGGTTTGTGGGAGGTAAATTCTGTCAGCTTTTGCTTATCTGAAAATTGCTTAATCCCTCCTTCAAATTTAAATGATAACCTTGCTGGGTAGAGTATTCTTGGTTCAAGGCCCTTCTGTTTCATTGTATTAAATATATCATGCCACTCCCTTCTGGCCTGTAAGATTTCTGTTGAGAAGTCTAATGATAGCATGGTTGGTTTTCCTTTGTATGTGATCTTTTTTCTCTCTCTAGCTGCTTTTAAAAGTCTGTCCTTATCCTTGATCTTTGCTATTTTAATTATTATGTGTCTTGATGTTGTCTTCTTTGGGTCCCTTGTGTTGGGAGATCTGTGCACCTCCATGGCCTGAGAGACTATCTCCTTCCCAGATTGGGGAAGTTTTCAGCAATTACCTCCTCAGTGGCACTTTCTATCTCTTTTTCTCTCTCTCCTTCTTCTAGTACCCCTCTAATGCGAATATTGTTCCATTTGGATTGGCCACACAGTTCTCTCAATATTCTTTCATTCTTAGAGGTTCTTTTTTCTCTCTGTTCCTCAGCTTCTTTGTATTCCTCTTCTCTGATTTCTATTCCATTTACCGTCTCTTCTACTACATGTAATCTGCTTTTAAATCCCTCCATTGTATGTTTCATTTCAGATATGCAATTTCTTAAAGATGGAATCTCTGCCTTAAATTCATTCCTGAGTTCTTGAATATTTTTCTGTACCTCCATAAGCATCTTTATGATTTTTATTTTGAATTCTCTTTCAGGAAGATTGGTGAATTCAATTTCATTTGGCCTTTTTTCTGGGGTTTGTGACATTTTGGTCTGAACCATGTTCTTTTGACACTTCATATTTCTGTGTGGTGTCCACTAGTGCGCAGAAGTTCCAGTCTCTGGAGCTCCTCAGCCCCTAGATTGAGGTTGGGGGTCGTAGGGGAGCAGAGCTGGTGACTGAGGGGAGGAAAGATCTGTTTCCTGATTCCCGTCTGCCCTGCCTGTCTCCAGTGTCAGAGCCAGTGTGCTGAGCACACAGGTGTAAGCCGCTGTGCTTTGCGTCTCTAGCTATTGTAGGCGAGGCCTCCCTCTGCCTGGTCTGATACCAGCGCAGTGACTGCCGGTTTGTGAGCCGGTCCCATCAGGCCAGGAGGAAGGCTTCACAGTCTTCATATCACAGTGGGGGGCTTTGGAGCCGAGTTGCCAGCCAGGGGGGTGGAGCGCCTGAAGTTCCTCAAAGTTCTTCATCTGGTGGGCAGAGCACACTCAGACAACCTTGTCCCCTATCCCTTATTCCCCGAAGCAAGCTCTGTGCAACCACCCCCCCACCTTCATCAGCCTTCTCACTGCTAGGAAGCCTCTCAGACCACCTGCCTTTCCCTTGTCCCAGAGCAGCTGGGTGTGGATCCCGTCCTCCACAAATGGTTGGACTCTGTCTCTCAGGCCCTCCACCTGTCTGAGCTCCCCAACATCCAGAGCCCCACACAATGTAGGTTTCTGCTGACAAAGCAGATCTCCAGGGCTAGGTGTTCAACAGTCCCAGGCTTCCACCCCCTCCCCACTTCATTTCTCTTCCTCCCGCCAGTGAGCTGGTGTGGGGGAGGGGACTCCTTCACTTTTGAAGGATAATTTCAGAGGGTAAAGAATTTTAGGTCGATGGGGTTTTTTTCCTCTCAACACTTTAAATACTTCACTCTTTCTTGCCTGCCTGGTTTCTCAGATGTCCGATATGAGACTTATCTTTGCTCCTGTTTAGGTGAGGTGTTTTTTCCCTTGGGCTTCTTTCAGGATTTTTTTCGTTATCTTTGATTTTCTTAAGTTTGAATACAATTTATGCGCGGTGTGGCGGATGTGACATTTATCCTGCTTGGTGCTCTCTGAGCCCCCTGGATCTGTAGTTTGATGTCTGACATTAATTTGGGGAGATTCTCAGTCATTATTGCTTCAACCATTTCTTCTGTTCCTTTCTCTCTCTCTACTCCTCTGGTATTTTCATTACACACATATTACACCTTCTGTAGCTGTCCCCCAGTTCTTGGATAGTCTGTTAAATTTTTGAGTCTTTTTTCTCTTTTGAAAGTGTCTATTATCATATCCTCAAGCTCAGAGATTCTTTCCCCAGCTATGTCAGCTAATGAGCCCATCAAAGAAACTCTCCATTTCTCTTACAGTATTTGTCATCTCTGTACTTCTAAAAAATTTTTTTCTTAGGATTTCCATCTCCCTGATTACATTATCCATCTGTTTTTGAAGGTTGTCTACTTTTTTTTCTATTAGAATTTGGCATATTAACCATAGATTTGTTTAAATTCCTGGTCTGATAATTCCAACATTTCTACCAAATCTAATTCTGGTTCTGAAGCTTATTTAGTGTTTTCAAACTGTGTTTTTGCCTTTTAGTATGCATTGTAATTTTTTATTGAAAGGTATGCAGGACATACTGGGTAAAAGGAACTGCCAAGTAGGCTTTGGAAATGTGACAGGGAGGTGTGGCAGGAGGGGAAGTGTTCTCTGTCCCACAATTAGGTCTCAATCTTTTGCTAAGCCTGCGTCCCTTGGACTGTGAATGTCACCAGTGCTTCTCAGTTCCCACTCCCTGCCCTTAGGTGGGACACAGGGCAAAAGAGGAGTTGAGTATTCCACTTCCCCCAGGTAGAGTCTCTGGAAAAATAGTTTCTCCTTAGGATAGTGGTTCCTTTCCCTTCTGGTTTTTTCTCCAGTATTCCGTGTGAGGACCTACTCGAGCTCCTGGAGGTAAAACCCACAAAATGTGAGGGTTCCTCTAGGACTGAGTCCCCCTGAAGTTTCTGGCTTTTTGTTTTGTTTTATTTTGTATTATTGAGATATAATTGATATATAACGTGTAAGTTTAAAATGTACAATATGTTGATTTGACACATTTATATACTGCAATATCGTTACCACCATAGCATTAGCTAATACGTCTATCATGTCACGTAATTAGTATTTCTTTTTTGTGGTGAGAACAATTAAGATCTAGTCTCTTAACAACTTTGAAGTTTATAATAGTGTTGTTGACTGTCATCATTACACTGCATTAGAGCTCCCTCCTGAAGTTTTTAGCTCTCAGACTTGAACATGCTGAACCTCAAGCAATTTGTCAATTACAGTTTAGGCTTCCTACCCTGTCAGTGGTTCTCATGGAAGTTTCTGCTCCAGAATATTTTGCTTTAAAATTAGCTATAAGTATAACTTACATACAATATAACGCACCCACTTTAAGTGAACAGTTCCATGAGTGTTGAAAAACAAATACACATGTATTACCACCACTCCTTTGCCTCAGCAATTTTTTGAGCTTTCTGCATGATCTAGTATGCAGCCAGGGTTGAGATCCACTGCTCTGTCCTCCTGAGTTGCCAGCTGAGGCCCTGGTACTGCCAATTTCTGAGGTTATTCACTTATTTCTGGGATTTGGTTTCTTTATATCTCTTGTTCCTGGATAGAATATCTGCAAACACTACCACAACACAGGGGTCCCAATTTGCTGAATCCTAATAGAATCAGCCTCAGAATGTTGATAGAAATTTTATTTAAATGTCAAATAACACACCTATACCTTACATATCTATTGAGCCTGCACCCATTTCCCATAGCTGGTTCCACCCTCTCCTTCTCTCGACCTTAGCCACCCTGGGACTGTAAGGACCTCTTTCCTCTCCCTGCCCACCCTCCCTGGCGGCCTCCTTTCCACCAAGGCTAGCTCTTCATCATGCCCCAGCACATCTCTGCTTGTTCTCTCTGTCTTCACCCTCCCTCACCTCCATCTATCTAAGCTCTCAGGCATAATGCTAGGTTCTAAGGCCAATAGGGTGGTGACTAAGACACAAAGCAGACATGGTTCCTGCCCTTCCATGACAGACTCTAAACAAATGTAATAAGCTTTACCCAAGGTGGGAAGATTTCTGGGTGCTGGGGGTTGTTGAGGAAATACATTATTTCTGATACATGTATCCAATGCAAGAACACAGTAGCTCTTGGAATACCAACCCGATGGAGTTCACAGTTCTTTATATCTCCTGCAACTCACATACACCATTCGATCAAATGTTTATTGGCTGAACCTGAACTCACAGAATGGTACCACTGGAAAAGTATGGGGTCATTAGAGGGGGCAATTAATATCCTCCAACACCACGTTTGTTTTTCTCACTTTCTCCTCTTTCCTTTAAAATTAATTGTCTCCTTCCTTCTCTGTTCCCTGTCCCATTTCCAGCCTTCCCTGATCTAATCCTGAACCAGCTAGCTGAGGGGCGTTCTGGTCCTTGCTCAGCTGCATACTCCCCTCTCTCTTCATCACCCTTTCTTAGCTCAGTCCATCTGGAGAAAACGTGGAGACCTATGCTGTTCTACCTTCCCACCCTTTAGAGTCACCTGGAGAGCTAATGCTTAGCTCCCTCAAATCTAACTGATTGACTTGAGGCGAGGTCTTGGCATGGAGAGTCCTGAATGCTCCCCAGGGGATTCAGATGTGCCGCCAGACTGAGAACCACTGGGAAAGGCCAAGGATTTCAAAGCCCCATCTTCTCAGCTGAGGACGATGGCGCCAGAGATAACCAAGGAACCCGGCATGTGCCAACAGAACCTTGCACTGGGGTGGGGTGAGAACAGGTGCTTCATATCTCTAGCATCTCAGCTGGGGAATGACTGTCACTGACAAAGTTAAAGCCAGCACCACAGCAAAGGCAGGGAGAAGAGATGTGTTAATAAACAGAGGAATGGTGAGATCAAGAAGGCAGACTGCCCTATACAATAGGACTTGCATGGTCCTGATGGGGTCAAGGGAAGATCATAGGAGGTAATACCTGAAAAGTAGCTGGCACAGCATTTGTTCTCATTAAATGTCAGCTTTTACACTAATATAGTGCTTTTATTTTCAGATTATTTGCCCAAAAAGGAGCAAAAAGTAAAACTAGTTCCATTATATATTGGAGAACAGAGAGTAAGTCACTTTCCTGCCTTTTCATCCCCTACTCCAACCCCACGGGCCAGCCCGCTGTGCACCACCTCTCTCGCCCCTCACCACCATATGCAAGTTGAAGATGTGAGCACCCAAACCTGACTGCCAGGATTATTCACCACAAAACCAGAAGCAAGCTCTCTGACCTTCAGGTGTTCTCACCTGTAAAATGGAAACAATGCAACGGTTCCCATCTCTCACAGGCCATGGTGAAGATTAAATGAGATCATGTGTCCGGGGCATGGCTGGACTGGTAGTGCTATGCCTCTTCGATAGCACTTATCCCTGTCATGAAATTGCTAACTTGTCTCTCTCTTCACCTAACCCCCAGGCCATGTTTCTCTAGTCTCTGAATGCCCTATATGTTTCAATTACTTTTTGAAAGAATTATCTGTACATATGAAGGAATATTTATGAGTGGTTTAGACAGCAACCCCTGTGTGTGCATCATTCTACTTAGACTGGCAGTTCTTTTGAAACCCTTTCTGCCTCTCCAAGCACATCCCTCCTCTCCCCACAAAATAACCACTTTCCTGAATTTTGTTTCCTTGGTTTTCTTTTTCTCAAAAATAGATGAGTCCCAGCAACTATCTTTCACCTTTGCATCCTCAGAATATTGAACGTCATAGGCATTCAATAAATGTCAGATACATGAAGGAATGTCTGTCCTAGCATAGAACCAGTAGTAGATGCTTGACTTCTTAGCATTTTACTGTGGGCAAGCTTCTCCAGGCCCCAGTTTCTTTCTCTATAAAAAGAGAGGATAGGTTCCATGCTCTCTGGGTTCCCTTCCAGCAGAGTATACAACTAAAGAGAGTGTTCTGGGGCTGGTCTTGGCATTCATAAAGAGGACAGCAAGCTGCTGGAGAATGCCAGGGCTTCCCGGATGGTGTACCAGGGCCTCTGGTGGTGTTCAGCCGGGTAACAGAGGTGCCACGTGGCAACTCCTTGGGTTCTGGGGCAGGAGAACCCCAGGGCTGGTTGCGTCCAACCACAAATGCCCTTGTCCCTTTACCCTACGTGGGAAACAAATAACAGCTTCTCCCATCACTTAACTGTGCGTGCCAATAGGAAACAGGTTGAGAAACACTAAAGTAGATTATTAGCCTGGGGACGTGTGGAAGGTTGGATTTAGCCTCTACCCCAGGACAGTGTGGGGATACACTCTTTCCCTGTTGCCCCCAGCTGCCCTTTCCCAGAGGCCCACTGGCTCACTGCGGAGGTATCAGTGGTTTCTGGCCTACAGAGCCACCCAGAAAGAGAGGTTGGACAGAAATATCTTAATGCTGGAGGGAGAAAGGAAGCCTTGGAGAAAGTGGTGGCTTCAAGGCCCCACCCTCGTGCACAGGAACCCTTGCCCCAGACCTTCCCAGCAGCTGAGGCCGAGGCAGGAATGTGTCCCTGAGAGCAGACCTGGAAGGCCGTGAGGAGGGCTCCCCGTAAAAAGCCTTAGAACTCCCCCCAGGCATCGCAGCCACAGCTGTTGGCAGGGAGTCTCCAGGTCTAAAATTAGCCTCCAGCTCTCCACCCAGGCAGCTCCACCACTCGCTCTGGCAGACGGGCCCTGCGGCGAGGTAATGACTGGGGGCCTGTCTGCCTCAGGACAACAAGGGGTTAGGAGAAGGCAGCCCAGGGCAGAGTACTTCTCGCCATACTGGTCAGCCCTGGGCTGGACACCGGGCAGAGGCGCAAGAGCATCCATGCTGATGTGTTCTTTGCTTCTGCTTTCCTCCATGTCTGCACCTATGCGGTGCACCCTGTCCTTGTCTTAACTCATGGCACGCCAAGGAGAGGAAAACAAGCTGTTTTTTCTGAAGTGTAGGATGTGCCACGTTTTCCGATGGCCACCACAACCTGGTGAGCTCAGGGTTGTTATCCCATTGTAGAGAAGACCACGGAATGCTCATCAAAGGAGTTGACCTAAGTCAGTGATGCTGTGAGGAAGAATCCAGAATGCCAGCCCCCTTCTTTCAGAGGGGAAGCCTGCTTCCTGGAAGGGCACCTCTAGGGAGAACTGCCTGCCTCCAGTTCCCTTAGCTTCTGATGGTCTGGTTGGGAAGCCTGTGGCTGGAGTTGCCAAAATGAGAAGCCAACCTTGGCCAACCCCGGGCAGAAGTTGCTCCTACCCCTGGGCTGAGCACACAGAGGTGTTTATGTGATGGCTGCCCAGGAGGCGGGGGTGCGGTGAGGCTCTGAAGGGCAGACCGGTCTGCAGCTTGGAAGCATGCAGGAAGAGTAGGGAGGCTATGAGAAAGATGACCATGGTCAGCAGGGCCTCTGGAAACAGCCCCCAAAGTCACTGAGCCTCTCCAGGCAAGGGCTTCCCAGAGATCTGTTGCGTAAGGGCCATTACCCAGGGCTCATCTGACCACAGCCACACACTCACTGCCCCACCTGTGGAACCTGTCCTATCCCCAGGGGAGGAGAGGGGCAGGAGGACAGTGGCTGTCTCAGGGATAAGATCTGGGCCCGGGGCCAACTCCCCATCCTGCTTGAGTGGCCAGGCAAGCTCACACAGCTGTGAGTGGAGCCAGGATTTGAATCCAGGCATCTTCTCAGAGTCTCCTTTTTGCAACCTCTCTAGCCATTTCCAGCCTGGAATCCTCAGTGCTGGTGCACATACACTTACTTTGGGAATAACGGACCCAGGGGGACCTCAAAGACACAGTGGCCAAGTCTTCTCCATTGACTGATAAGAAAACGGAGTCCCAGAGGGCAGAACCGACTAGCTGTAAGTCATAGAGCCAGTTCACATCAGAAAAAAAAAAACTGGAACTCAGGTCTCAGACTCCCGGGGTTCTGAGCCTCAACCATGTGCTCAAAAGAAAAATGACCTCCAACTTCTCCTCCAGCCCAAATACTTCATGATCTATAACCTAGCTTCTGCTTCCCCCTTCTGCTCTGACAGTCTCAACTGATCACACAATCACCACTGACTCCCCACTCCTTGGCCAGAGATGCTGGCTTCCTCCTCAAGTCTCATCCTTCGGGACCTCTCAGCTGCACCTGACACTTGCTCACCGTTTTCCTTTCCAAGACTCCTTAAAGCATGCTCCCTCCTCCAAATTTCCCTAACTGTTCATTTCTTCTCCCTCCTTGGCCAGTGGGAGGCTCCAAAGGTCCCCCTTTCTAGGGCTGATAACCAGATTCCAATCCTGTTGCCCCTACCCTGGCTTTGGCAGTTCGAGGAACATCAGTACAAGGGTCTCGCAGAAGGCTCTGGGCAGGGGAGGGCAGTGACACCCTCAAAGCCAGAGCCATGAAACAAAATACCCTCAGCAAGGGTTAAGTTACTCAAGGGAGACTCTAGACTGTATCACGTGGCCTGCAGAGCTTCTGCGCCGCCCCAGACCCTCAGCCAGGGCCGACGGCACACTTGGGGGAGCCTCCCTGTGGTGGGCCGGCGGGCTCACCTCTTGCCTTTGTCTCCTCTCCATGCAGGAGGCAGGCTGTATTCACGCCACATGGGTGTCGTCTCCCTGTCACTGCTCCACAGGCATCCAAACGCCAGGGCAGACAGGAGGGAAGGAATGACCTCCCTCAGGAGGAGAAGAGGCGACCTCTGATCCAAACACCTGGCTGCAGCCTGAGTTCCTCCAAGATCCCAGGAGGAAGGTTCCACGTGAAAACAAGGTACTACTGTTCTCCTCGCCTTCCATCCTTTCTTCACACAACTGGCTCACAAAAGCCCTGCCAGCTGGGGAAAGTGTTCATACCCTGGAACTTTCCAAACCCTCCCAGAGATATAAAGGAGAAGAAAAATATAGAAAAACACCCTTTCTTGAGATCTTTTTTTTTTTGCTTGCTTTTAGAAGAAACAACTCTTGAGTTGTTTTTTTCTGCCTCCCAGGCTCTCCAGCTTCTAAATATACCAAACTTAATCATTGTGAGCAAACCAAGTTATATGTGATGTATGTTTGTCTTGCTAAACCAAAAGAAAACTACTTTAGATGTGTAAGGGGCCTTAAAATACTTCATAATTGCTTCCCTAAAAATATTACAATATACGATTTCCCAGAAACAGAACCTCCCTAATTTTTGTATCAACAGGCACCATAGGCAGTTTATGGCCATTTCTTTTTCTCAAAGTAGTGAATACCAACTTCCAATTCAATAGCTTTTGCTTCAGTGGATCCCCAAGACAGCCAAGTGGTATTTCCTGAGAAATATAATTAAGGCTTCACTACTGTAAAATGTTCCTTATGCAACTATTTTTCCAGTCTTCACGTAGCAGAGCAAAACTGAATTCTTATTCAACATGTTAAATCAAGCTTGAATATATTATTTTTTTCACCCCCTCTCTGTACTCTTCCAAACATGTGATCTGAACCCACTATTGCTACCTCTCTGCAATTTTTCTGCAACTTTTCTCCCATTTCGTCTTTTATTCCCACAAAGAATTGCCAGTAATGGACTTCCCTTTGCTAACCAGGACAAGGATTTGAAAATATCAGCCCTCATCAGTTTGTATCTTTCTCCAGAGAACAGAATAAAGAAGACAATAGTTTAAAAAAAGGTGTTACTTTTCTACCAAAGAGTTTCATGATTCTTGCATTCTAAGGTTCTTTTGATTTAAAATCAACTTCATCTATTCTTATCCCCTCTCCCCCCTCAACCAAGGAGGTGAGACAGGACATCGTAATGCCACCTGCTGTTTTTTTAAGTGGCTCTACACTTCTGTAGTAGAATGGGCTGTTCTGAGGATGGGAGGGTGAGGGGAACACGGGGACCTGTTGGATGAAGAACATAGAGTCTTGTCCGCCTTCCGCAACACAGAATTCACCGCCAACAAGAACTTTCCTGCAGGTTACCCTCAGCCATCAATATCAAGGCAGGGGATCACTGGAGGAATTTCAGAAAACCCACAGATCACCCCAAACAGCAGGTGCGCTGGGCACATGATCCTCCCCCAGAGACTTGGCATTAACTTCAGCTAGTTCACTGGCAGGAATATATAAACAAATAGACTTGAGAATGAGTTGTACACGTGCTTAGTACACCGTCAGATCACTTGGATGGACAGAATAAAAGAAACTCATCAAATTCAGGCCTTAAAAGGAATTATTCTCAGCAAACAAAAAGGGAACGGCTCATGGCAGAATGGTGAGTGGTAGGCATGCTGTAAAGAGTGGTACCCAAGCATCAGCTCTGTGCCCAGCACTGCTCTCTAGGCAGCCTGCTCAAAACTCTCTGGGCCTTAAACTATTCCCTGGTAAAATCAGGAGTTTGGACAAGCAGACGACACTTTAAGAGGCAACCCAAATCAATTTGTAGTGACTGCCTGGCAAGCTGTGTTGAGATTTTTAGACTGTGGCTGGGCTCAGTAAGAGAATTTCCTGTTTGATTGGAGATGTCAGTGGAGGAGAAGAGGAAGAGCGGGCATAAACCCTGGAGGCGACCATGCAGCTGCAGCGGCTTCCCCGTTGCTTCTTGACCCTGGAGAAGCCGAGCTGGTGTCTCCTCCCCAGCATTTCTCCTCCCTGGCATCTCAGACTCTTAAGTGCTGCTCTCCAGCCTTATGATACCCCTTCTGCTTGCCTCTCTAATCCGTGCCCATCCCCTTTACTCCTCTCCCCCGCACCGAAGCCTTCCCCAGGTATTTGAGTCCAGCTGACTTGAGCCTTTTGGAAACTTTTGGCCTGGAATAAGAAACGCAGATATTTTCCATCTCAGAATTTAAAAATCTCTGAGATCCATTCCTGTCCTCGGATTCTTTGTGATATATGAAGGACAGCTATGACCCCAAAACCAATCGAACGAGAAACAAAGGGGCTATAAAATCTGACTAAATAATAATAATAATAACAGTAGCTAACATTTATTTAACATTACATACAGGAACTGTTCTAAGTACTTTATATGTGTTATTTCACTTAGTTGTCACAATAAAAACCCAATGAGGTAGGTATAACTAATATTCCCATTTTACAGATGAAGACCTGGGGCATATCAAGGCTCAGTAATCTGCTCACTGGGCAGAGCTTACAAAGCAGTGGAGCTAGGATGCAAACTCAGGTAGTCTGACTCCAGAGATGTGGTCCTGACTACGTGATGAAGAAGGAAGTAATTAATAAAAGGAGTAAAGACCCTGGCAGATGGTGTGGAGGACACAACAGCACCTTCAGAAGTTAAAGCAGAAAGGATGGCTGTGTCCATATGAAGGAAACGTGTGCACAATGAAAGCTGGGCCAACTCAGTTCTGAGTTAACCACCTGCCTCTTCCAAGCACATCTTCAATACCTATGGGGACAGTGACCCAACCGCATGGCCAGATACTCTGGAGCATCTTTGGTCTCTCTAACAACCTACCTGTAGTATCCAAGACCAACCCAGATGACACAGGAATAAAAAAAATATTTAAAAGATAACATAAAAGAAAACACCCACTGTGAGTATTAAACAACTTAAGTGTGACAAAAGTTTCCAAAAGGCTCAAGTCAGCTGGACTCAAATACCTGGGGAAGGCTTCGGTGCGGGGGAGAGGAGTAAAGGGGATGGGCACGGATTAGAGAGGCAAGCAGAAGGGGTATCATGAGGCTGGAGAGCAGCACTTAAGAGTCTGAGATGCCAGGGAGGAGACACCAGCTCGGCTTCTCCAGGGACAAGAAGTAATGGGGAAGCCGCTGCAGCTGCATGGTCGCCTCCAGGGTTTATGCCCGCTCTTCCTCTTCTCCTCCACTGAGAGGCTCCCTGGCTCTCCCGCCCACCTGACACCTGTGCCTGGCAACTAGAGTAAAGGGGTTTGATTAGGAGGGTATCCCCAAATCAGAGAGCTCTAGGAATTTACCATCTACCAGGTACTGGGCAAAACACTCAGAGTTCTTAACTAGAGACCCACAGACAGGTGTCAAGAGGACTGCATACCTCCCCAAAATAGCATGCAGACGGTACAAGGGGGCAGGTGATTTCTGAGGGGAGGGTCCACCGTTTCCTCTTCAGATTCTACAAGTGTATGCGAGCCACAAAAGGTTAAAAATCTCTGTGTTACAGAGAAGACAAGCAGTGACTCTATAGCGTCTTACTACGCTGATGGACAGTGACTGCAGTGGGTGTGGGGGGACTTGATAATATGGGTGAATAGTAAACACATGTTGCTCATGTGAAACCTTCGTAAGAGTGTATATCAATGATACCTTAATAAAAAAAAATATCTGTGTTAAGGAAGCAAAGGGGGGAAAATGCCCTCATCCAGCACTCTAGAAATTCACAATCTTGTGGTGGAAGACAAACACCGACATAAATAACTCTGATGCAAGGCAGACTTTGATAAGTGCACTAATGGAGGTACAAAAAAACGCTGAGAGGGAACAGCGAGCAGAGGTTAAATCCAGTTGGGCTGTCGGTAGACATCCTCCCCTGCCATCCGTTTTGGAATCCAAGTTTGTAATGAGGAAAAAACCACTACTATTACTTCTCCCCAGACCCGGACAGAGCTTTTGGCCAGCACCTCTTTCTCAGGTCCTCCCAGTAGGAAACTGAGCCTGAGGCTGACTCTATTCCTGCAGGGGAGGTGAAGGAGGACATTACTTCCAGGACAATGGGGGCGCGGGAAGGAGCTGCTCCTCCTGACCCTGTTCCACCTTCTTCTGCTCACACCCAGCTCCCATTCTCTGAATTGCCGAGGCTTTTGTAATCCTCACATTTGTTTGGTGCTTAACCATGTCCTGTACCCCCAAGTTACCTATTTTTGGGGGAGCCACTTCTCAGAGAGCCCCTGGCCCTCTGAGCTACTCTTTTCTCTCAGCCCTCCATCCAGAAACTTGTGCTATTACTAAGTTTCATTTTCTTCCAAAAAGTTGTCACCACCTGAAATTCTTATCTATTTGTTTACATGTTTAATATCGGCCTATTCCTCATGAAATGCAGGCTTCATGACAGCAAAGACTCCCTTCCATGCCACTAACACCTAGAGCATTGCTGGGTACATAATGAGCGCTCAAAATGCTTGCTGAATGAATGAATGTCTGTCTCCTGTCCCTCTGTGTTCTTCTGCAGGACCAGCCCAGTGTCCAAGTCCCAGAGAGGAAAGTGTGAGATATAAAAGAGTTCTCCTCTCATGAGAACATTTTTGAAATGCTGGGTGTGCAAGGCGGCCCTTAATTAAAGTGATCAAGGCAGAGTGTAGCCAGAGAACTGTGTGAAACCCAGAACCTCAGTATTCTGCTGCCTTCTACCTCAACTCTGCTGCCAAGTTCTGTCGGTTCTTTCTCTGCCAGGTCTCAGCTTTCTTCTGACCCCCTTTCTCAGCCAGGTGCTCATCGCCCGTACTTCAGGTCGCCGCAATAACCAGCTGAGGGGCCTCTCTATCTCCAAGGCAACCTGCAAACTTCCAACAGTTTAATCTCCCTCTAATCACTGTTCCCAGGACATAAAAGGTGTTCAATACATGTTTGAAGAATTAAAGTATGAATCAGTGGGTGCAAATACGGAAACACTGCCTTCATCTTATCAAATCCCTGCTTTAACAAATTTATGTTGCTCCTACAAGTTCACACTCAGCAGCCTGGCATTCAAGACCCCACAATCATGTCACACCCACCTTGTCAACCTCGTCTGCTTCATACCGTGGGAGCTTCTGCGCTACAGGACTTGTGTTCCTTAAACTTTTACTTAGCTTATGCTATATTCCTCAAATGGAAATAATTTACCTTCGCTTAGTCACATGCACATGCACGCACACACACACACACACACACACACACACACACGCATACACACACCAATAATCACAGACTATTGGAGCTAGAGTTTCAAAAATTCAAGCCAAAGGACTTCCTTTTGGGAAATACAGCAAAATACCAAGAAATGTAGGATAAACTATGACAAGCTTCTTTTTATTTACATAGTTAAGCTCTCCATAAAGTAAGGAAATTTCCAGGGGCCAAAAGATGAAGATACGAACATCAGAGCAGCAAGCAGATGCTAACATTTTGGCAACCTTCTTAGTTTGGGGCAACCAACAATTTCAGGTGACAGATTAGATAAAATGAATTTAAATTATTGAAAACAGAAGCACAATATAACACTTCAAAAGGAACCAAATTTGAAATAGAACCAATAAAATTATAGATTTGAAAAATGTAGTCAATGAATCAAATGAAAAAATGGGGTTGACGTCTCTCCCTCAGTTTCTCTCCCTAACTTTTTACCTCTTCTTTGCGCCTGTGCAACCTCCCTGCCTTCTGCTGCTGGGAGTTGATCACTGGGCATGTGCCCCCCTTGCCCCCCTTTTTCCCACACCCTCAACTCAGCTGAAAGAAGAAAGAGAAACGAGAGCTGTATACATTAACACCTTGTCCCTGGTTCCTGAGGAAATCCTCTATGCTAACTCTCCTGGTCACTCCTGGACTCAGAGGTGGCCGCAAGCAGAGTCCGAGGCCAGCTGGTTGGTGAGGGGAGGGTGTGTGTGTACATGCCTGCTTGCATCCATTTGAACCCCGGGGCTGGCAGCCAGGATGGAAAGGAGTGGATCAGAATTTGTAAGAAGATCTCAGCAGAAAGGCTTTTAATCTTGGAGGCCAACTGCTTGTATGGAGACCAAGGAGCCAGAAGCAGGGGGACAGCTGCCACCTCTCAATTCAGACAACTGAGTCTTAAAAGACCAGTGCCCGAATGGCCATGGTCGTCTGTCCCTTGGCCCCTGAGTGACACTGGAGAGGTTGCAAACCTACCTCTGAAAGAGACATCCCATTCCAAAGATTATGAAACCGAAGCTTTCAAAAGAAAAGGGGCTTGCCTGACGACTCGAAACGTCAGTTACAAAGCTAAGATTTAAACAGAGGTAACTGCCCCATGTTCCCACCTTGCAACCTAGAAATCCCCAGGCAATGCCAGAGGCGTGCAGGTGAGTGACAGGCTACCATTTCCCCATGCCTGAGCTGTGTGCCCTGGTACATCCCCCAAATCTCTCATTCTCAGCAAAATCCTAACCTACCCCTCTCTGCCAATGCAAATGTTTGCCTGGGATGGGGATGGAAAGAAGGAGGTAGCGCCAGACATCGCGGAGATAAAACAGTAGTTAAGGAATGCGTATTTCCTGGCAGGTGCTGGATGGGGATGGTCCGGACTGCCGAGGGACTGGGCACGGCTGTGTCACAGCCCGTGAGAAGGCGACGAAGCACCGGCAGTGAGCTGAGGAACGCATCTGTCCACTCCCACCCGCCCAGCCAATCTAACTCCTACCAGACCGTGAACTCAGAGGAGAAAGGCATGGGAACTAACATTCATTAAACTCCTAACACGTGCAAGGCTCACTAAGCCTTCTTTAGTTACAAGGAGCGCTCTCCAGGGAGGGCCTTATAAACTCCATTACCCAGGTGAAGCATCTGAGGCTTGAAAAGGAGTACCTTATGCAAGGTCCTGCACCTAGTGAGTAATACAGCATGGATTTTGAACCCCGCCCTGTCTTCAAATTCCACAATTTTTTCCAGGAACCATCAATGCTTTTTTTCTCAGTCAGTCCCCCACAAAAAAGTAAATGTCCCATAAGCATTTTACTTCAAGTTTAAAAATGAAATCACCTCTGCAGCTACTCAAAATCTGCACAATAAATAAAAATTGGAAAATATACATTGCTCAATTTACTATATATATATATATATACAATCCTTGGTCTGTCTGGAATGTCATTTCTCTATTCCCACTCCCACCTTTTTTTCTCATTTTCCCATCCTTGGGCCTTCTTCCCAGGTACTGATACCACAAAGCACAATTCTGCCTGCTACAGAGTATAAATGCAAACATGGCCTCTGCCAGGCACCACGGCAACACAGCTGAAAAGAAGGAATGAGTAGAAGAGGCAGGGACATTTCTGCCCTGGGCCTGTTTTCTCATCTGTTCGTAAAGGGGCTGGAACTCTGATGTTTGTGACTTTGTGCATCCATAAGCCGCAGGCTGGGCAGTGGCCACAGTCTCCCCGCTGGCCTGGAGGGTAGGCGCCCACATGCCAAACTGGAAGTTCCTCTCCCTCCTGGCCAGTCCCCTCAGCTGTTTTATCAGTCATGTCGGGATAAGCTTTACTGAACTGTCCTTGTATTTATGTCATTGTTTCCAATAACAGTAGCTCAGACCCCAACATTCTGAGTAAATCTAAGCTTTTGCTACTCTTGTCATACATAAGGAGATGGGAATTTAATTTTGAATGTCATTCCATTTTTCAATACCTAAATAAAGACCAAAAAAAAAGATCAGAAAAATAAATTTTCAATTATTTTTTTGTTTTTAATTTAGAATTCTTATTTACGGTATTCCAGAATCCATCATCTGGTTATCACAGCTTATTATACTGTTTTTTTTTCCTTACCAATCTCTAGATCAGACTAGTGGGATTACAGGTGACTGCTAATTTCTTCTCATACTTTTATGTATACCACAGCACTTGTATTGACTTCTCTTAGGCCTCGATTTGGTCCAGAAAAAATTAAAGTGGATTACAAGGACCATAGGATGTAAGATGACACCAACTAGAAGTCATGATGGGGGAGGAATACACATAAAATTGACACCATAAAATCTTTTACACTTTTCCCCAGATGAACCAAAAATTGAATTGTAGAGATTTCTAGTAACCAACACAATGGGAGAAACCTGAGGGGTTATACAACTTACATGGCCAATGAAAATTAAAACAAATTGATTGCTCAAAAGAAACACAGCTATTTCAAATACCAAGACCAGAAGAAAAATTTCTGGAGGGTTTTCATACACAGGATAAGCAATGCTTATCACTCAATCCTTGCAGCAGCCCTAATGGAGACCTTCATAGGGCTGTACCTCAGGACATTTAGGTCCTTAGTATTCCTTGGCCACTCCTAAGTTATTCTATCAGTTTTATTAGGGTGCCTAAAGCACAAAAAAGTAATTTTACAGGGGTTAATATGGTCCAGATACACCGCTATCATCTGGTATACTGCACATGTGTTATTTTTAATACCCATAAATATTATTTTTCAGAGAAACCATGTTTTTATACATAAAGTAAAAATATAGGCTATATTAATCTGTGCAAATGCTAGTGATTGAAAGGGAGCCCAAGGTGGGCTGCTGGGGCGCAGGTGACATTGCGTTCCTTCATCAGGGTGCTTGTCACACAGGCACGTTCAGGTTGCCAACATTCACCAAGCTGTACACTTTCATGTGCGCTTTTCGGTATATATAACATACCTCAATAAAAAGTAAAAAAATAACACAGCCAGGCACCACAAGGACAATTTGCACCCTTATTTTCTTAAAAAGTTGGCTAGTCGTTAAGAAATAAACCTTCAGCACAGGAAATACATTACATACTGAAATTTCACAAACATAAAAAGAATATTCATTTTTGCTTGTCCCATGGATATTTCTAACACTGAAAGTAGCAAGTGTCAGAACCTCAGAGTCTGTAAAAATGTAAAGATCTAGGGGTGAGAGGATGGGTGAACTAGGGGGAAGAGGATGAAGAGGTCCACAGTTCCACCGTAAAATAAGCAAGTCACGGGGATGAAAAGTACAGCATGGAGACTACAGTCCATAATGTATTAGCTTTGTATGGCAACAGATGGTAACTATACCTATCGTGGTGAGCATTTCATAATGCATATAAATGTCAAATCACGATGTTGTACACCTGAAACTAATATAATGTCAACTACACATCAAAAAAAATTTTAAAGACCCATTCATCATGCTTTGTTCAGAATATGTAACACATTCAGCCCAATGCCCTTTAATACACCATCCAAACTATTCTCATCTCTCCAGTAGTACTTTTTAATATCAGGTAACATACAAATCTATTCATTGTGGATCACAAGGTCAAAGAAGGATTGTCTGGAAGCTCAAAATGTATGGTTGGCCTAGTTTAGACTCATCATCCTTGAATAAAAGAAAAGTGCTCATGGAATACGAAAGGGTAGATTCTGAGACTGGTGCAACTTGGTGGAGAATGAGACAGTGAACAGCAGCTCCCAGAACAGCTTCTAGGCCCCCTTCCAAAGAAAACTCTGCTATGGCGGCTGCTCTGCTCTGTTCTATAAAGCTAGGCACTAGAGGACAAGCCCCGGCTCCAAAACCTGGAAAATTACTGCAGTGCAACTACCAGCTGCTCCTAAAACCAGCACAGAAGCGGTTGCTTCAGAAGACCGAGTGCTGCAACGCAGTTTGAGCCACGCAGGGTATCCACAACTCCCAGGACAGGGAGTCAGAAGCAGCCCCAGCCCCACCAAGCAAGTGAAGGAGGCCTCAGCCACATGAGGCTTGCTGGGCTGCGTGGCTGCACTGGGGCTGGCCGCGTCAGAACGGGCCTGGAGAGACCAGGCAAGGGAGACACTGAGTCTGGGTAAGGTCTCCTGGTGTTGCACACTGAGCTCCTGGTACAGACAGCGCAAGGTCCAAAGAAAACACACTTATAATATAAAAGCACTGATGGCTTAATGCTTAACCTTTGCATTTGTGTTTAAAGCTATCGTTGTTTATATGTATTATGTACAAGGAACAAAAATTCCCAGGCTCTATTCTTGGGTCGGTCACGATAAACAGAGTGACTGCCAGTGGAAAATATCAGGTGCTTGGACATTCAGAGCTTACCATCCATAACCAGAAGTTATTTATTTGAGTGCCTAGAACGTGCAGAATTGAACGCTGATTTGAAGATACAGGCAGCAGCAGGGTGGCCAGGACAACCAGGAGAGCTAAGGAGGCCCCAGGAAGGAGGGCACCCAGACAGGGCAGCACACACCGGGCCCCACGCCCTGGGCACAGAAGCTGTTGAGCTTCCCTTCAGCCCTGTCCTCTGCTCCGAGTCTCCACTCTGAGCCGCTCTGCCTGCACGTCTGTCTCATTTATTTCTTCCTCTCTTCCTGCCTGCGTCTCAGATTACTATGCTGCCCCGAGTTACCTCTGTTACTGGGGGGTTTGTATCCTTTCCAAATAGGAATGGCTGCAGTGACCCTGGGCTGAAGTGCCTGCCTGACATCTGTGGGTGCACCAGCCTCAGCCCATTCAGCATCTGTCAGAAATCACAAGGGCCCAACGTGATATAGATTTAAGGCAGCCAAAGCTGGTTGATTCCTGAGCTGGAGAACACTGCGGGGCTCAGCAGGGAACCCTGTTATTTAGATGGGGCCATACCAGACCCAGCCTCGCGCGACCTAGAAGAGGCTGGTACAGGCTCTCGTTCGGCCCTGGCTGGTGCGCAAATGCCACCTCTTGACTCCAGCACCAAGTTGGTCTCAGCAGCAGGGTCAATTATAGAACAAAGAACCTAGAAACCATTCTGTGGAGACCTTTGCCCTCAGGCAGGACCTAGCTAATCCAGTCTGAACAGATTGGGTATAACTTACTACAACCTGCCAGAATGGAGAGTCTTTAACTTCCAGTAACAGTCCGTTCCCAGGGCTGCTGGGAACAGCAGCCAGTATATACTGGTAGAGCTGCACCAGTTATTAAAATACTGAAATATTTATGAACTGTTGGGATAGAGTGACTGCCCCAAGCCCTCTGGATGCCTCCTACCACCCTGACCTGTCCGCAAGAGAGCTTCATGACCCAGCAGCTAAGGGGCAACTGCCCGCCACAGCCAGGGGCCTTCTCAGTACCTGTTCAGGCACCAGGATCACACCCAAGTATGGTAACTGGTTTAGTGTCCCCCCTGCCTGTCCTTCTCTACAATGCTACCCTTATCTAAAACCTCCGGTGCTTTGTTATCTCCTGAATAAATGTCTCTCTTTAAGGTTGTTATTCAAAGTCTTTCATAGCATAGCACCATCCTAAATGCTCCTTCAGATCCTCTGCTTCACCAAACCCAGATGCTTAACATTCCTGTTTATGCTACTCTTTATGCCTGGAATAGCCTTCTCTTTCTGTATGCACTAAAATCTTACCAACTCCTCACGATCTCTTGAAATGTCACCATTTCTATGAAATGTTATTTGAAAAAGCCACATCGCATTTCCAGAAGTTTCACAGCAGTACCTAGCTTCTACACGTGTGAACTTAATGATAGCTTCAGATTATGCTTATTTTTATATATACCCCTGGACTCCCTTCCTAGAGAGAAAGCTGTTCAGAGGGCAAAACCATGACCTAGTCATCATTCTACCTAAATGACCTAGCACAATGCCTTGCTTGCTCCAGCCGTGCGCTAAATATTTGTTTAAGTGAGCAAGCGAACAGCTCTCCTTCCTTGTCCATTTTGTATTTGTTAATGATTGGGGTGCTTTTCTCTGTGCTCCCATTGTGCTTGTATCTTTTTCTACATATGGAGCCCAAATTGCACATGATCTGTATCTTAAACTACTGGATCATTCCATCAAGATGAAGCAGGAAGCTCGTCCCCTGTCATTACTTTACCACCCTGGAGTCTGTGACTGCAATTTCTCCATGCACTTCTTCCAGCACCCAATCAGTGTGCCTGTCACACAGGGACAAGCAAATGAAAGGTTCTTGGTAACAGAAGCTGGTCTTACAGATGACAGGAAAGCTGCGGGTGGAGTGAGTTGGCAGGGAATGCTACAGAGAGGAGGCAGGGTGGCTTGCTGGGAAGTGGAGTCAAGACAGGACTCTGGTTCCTATGGTCAAGGCCACGGATACAGTCCCGGGGGGGACGTTTTACTAGGGTCGTTGCTGTTGGCATGCTTGGGTGCAGAGGAGGACATGCTAGTGACCTCCTTCCTACCTATTTCCTAATTCCCGCTGCCCTGCTTTCCCTTCAGAGGACTCTCTGAGTGGGAGGAAGGACTGGAAGGACCGGAGAGGACTTTGAGGCAAGATGTCTGGGCTTCTTTAAAACAAAGAAGGCAGACAAAGAGCCTAAACCTCATTCCAAAGGAAACCAAGGGAGCAGTAGAATACAATAGACCAGCCCAGCATGAAAAGCCACCCTGCAGAGCAGACGGGGTCAGGGTTCAAGGACACTGGAAGAGGAAACCAGTGACCCATCAGGGCCTAGGCTACACTCTCATTTAAAATGGTGGTTAGAGAAACAAGCCATTTCTGGAATAGGAAACTGGAACATTTTTCTGGTGAGGAGTCAGCCTGGAAAAGGAAACAAAAAATAAAGAAACCCACTCAGAGTTAAGATCCATCTAGAAGGCAAACCAAACAGAACCAAGAATTGACGGCTAAGGATGAGACAGCCAACGAGGGTGGGGGTCCAAGTGTGAGATTATGATCATGGCAAACTGGTTTCAGTCTCTGAGGATTTCAAAAGCACAACTGAGGTAACGGAAAAGTATGTGTTGGGGGTAGGGGAAGGAAGAAAGGAGGTCATTAATTTCAGGATCACAAAGCAACTACTTTCATCTCTTTTTAATCTGCACAGAGGATCCCTCTGGCTTCCACATGAAAGAAATGGTGGCCACGCTGCAGAAAGGTGCCCCAAGGGAACACCACCTCCCCAAGGGACATTCCTCCCGGAGCTCACCACCTGTACACCATCCAACCGAGCTCATCCACTTGGGACGATGGGAGAGGAGAATCACTCCGTCTTCCGGAGGGACCATGGCTCCAGGGAGGGAAGGGCAGAGGGGGGTCATCGGAAGGCAGAACTCTCCCACTCCGAGCTATGGCACTACGGCCAGGCAGAGTCCTCCTCATGCTGTGCGGAGCCTCTGGCCTGGGAAATGCTCAAGCCGGGGTGTCACACAATCTCACATCCAGGCTGACAGAGGCCTTGGACATCATTTAGTCTTTCTCCTTCTACCTGAGAAGCTGCCATTTTCCCCTGGATTCCCCCAACTAGTTAGAGGCAGAACTGACTGGAGGCCCAGCTCTCAACTCATAGCCAGAATTTTTTCAACTGTTACAGAGAGGTTGTGCCATGTGTCTCCAGTCAGCTCTGCCAAGTTATATATATATACACACACACACACATACACACACCCTGAACCAGCTCAGTTACTGACCCTAGTAATTCCCTCTCTTTGGCCACAGGAGGAGGCAAAACACCACACCCATCTCTGGGCAGAGCTGGTTGACACAAGGACATGTCAGAGCATCTTCTCACCAGCGATTTCATCAGCCATTCCTTCAGTTCCCTGAAAGGGGGAATGAAGGAACAGGACACAACATGCTGGAACTATGACCCTCACCCCTGGGCCTAGGAAGGGGACCTGGGTGTTCTGGGAGTTTCTCCACAGCCTTTTCCAGCTATTACATTGAACTTTTACTCTCCCTGACACTTTCAGAGTTTTATTTTGCTAGCTCCATCAACAGTAAATTGAAAATCAACCCGGACGGCCAGGCCTGTTGAAATAGAAAAAGAGACCTTTCCTGCCCATGTTACCAGGAGGAATCTGAGGCACAAAAAAGTTAAGTGGTTTTGGTAAAGTTGAAAAGAGAAGGAAGCTATCCACGGTCTGGCCCACTCTACTGTCTCCTCGAGCAGGGTCTGGGGAGTTGTGTAGATTCTGCACGGTGCCCAAGGAGCATTTCCGATCACTAGCTGGAAGGGTGGCCAGGACTCGGGGGGACTGCTCAGGGAGGTGGTGGGAGACTTGGAGGAAGAGGAAGGGGCTGGGAGGGGGGTGGCGTAAGGAAAGGGGAGGGGAGGAGGCTCTCTGAGGTGTGGGTAAAATAAAGAACCCCAGAAAACTCAGCAGAAGAGGAATCCGAGCGAGCCATAGCAAGACGGTGAGCAGAGTTTGGGCCGCGCTGCTTGGAGCGCCGGCCTCGGTGGAGGCGGCCCAGCGCATCCCAGACACAAGCCCCAGCCCGCGAGTGCACGGCGCGCTCCTCTTCCACGGGGACTGCGAGCCTGGCACGGCTGGAGGAGCCCCAAGTCTGGGCCGGCGGCCGGCGTTTCCACGGAGCCGGCTGGGGGCCGCCTCCGAGGGGAGAAGGAGCTGCCCCGAGGATGCCCCGGCCCCACATGGCTCGGGGGCAGGCCTGGCTCGGGGCTCGGCCCCCTCGCCCCTTCTCTCCCGGAGCAGGCGGCGGGGCGGCGCCGGGCACCTGGACGCGAAGCGAGGTGGAAATCGGGTCTGAGCCGGGGAGGCGGGTCTCCGCAGCGCGGGAGCCACCGATGCTGCCCCGGCCCACCTCGCCCCCTCCCCGCGCCCCGGCGCTACTTACTCTGGTTCAGGGGGTTCCCGCCGACCCGGGCCGACGCCACCAGCTCCAGATAGATCGTCCAGAGTCCCACGGAGACCACGGCGAGCGCCAGCATCAGCCGGAAGCGCCTCCGCAGCAGCTTGACCGGGCGCAGGAGGAGCAGGAGCAGCGCGGCCCGGGGGCTCCCCATGGCTCTGCGCCCAGGCGGCCGCCGCCAGCGCGGGCCGCTCCCCGCCCAGCCCCCCGCCGGGCCCCGCGCCCCGGGCGCACGGCGTCCCAGCCCCAGCCCAGCGCTTCAGGGCTGCGCCCAGGCCGTGGCCCCCGGCCGCTCTCCGGCAGGGCGCGGGCTCATGCTCGGCCCGCGAGGCTGCCCGGCGGCGCTCAGGTCTCCCCACTAAGCAGAGCCCGGCTCCTCCTCCGCCGAGTGCCCAACGCGCCCGGCTCCGCTCTCCACGCCTCTCCGCCTCGCAGGCTCTCTCCTGCCTCCCTCCCTGCCTTCGCTTGCTCGCCCTCGCTCTCTGCCCACAAGGACGCTCCCCCAGGTGCGCGCCGCCCGCCTCTCCCCTTGCAGCCTCCCGTTCTGGCTCTTCCTCCCGGCTCCGGGGCCACAGCACACCCACCTGTCCCGCCCCCGCTCAGGCCCCGCCCCCGGCCCAGGTGGGCTCCGCCCCCGAGGAGCCCTGGGGCTGGGGAGAGTCCTCTGACGCCCCTGCGGCCGCGTGAGATGGGGCCGGGGGATAGAACCCCGCGCCTCCGCTGACCAGGGGTGGGTGGGGTGTAGGAGGGGGGGAGTTATGATCCGGACTCTGTGCCTGGGGGAAACTGAGGTACCGCGCAAACAGTTGGCTGTGCTGCTCCCCAGGCAGAAGAGAAGCGGGCAGGCGAGGGTTCATTTGGAGAGAGTTGGGAGGCGACGCGCAAGGCTTTGGCTGCGGGGCCTTTCACAGGCCTACTCCCTCTTTAGGTAACAAGAGACAAGGTGATAATAGTTGGGAGGCGATGGCCACCTAGTCCAGGCAGCCAGTTTCCTGGGCCAGGTTATATTCGAAGACCCTGCCTTCCCTGCCCGAACCACATCTCCAAGAGACACACTGAACCCCAGGTAGCTTTTCCCAGACTAGGATGAGTTGCTCTTGGGGGGAGGAGTTGTCAGCGAACTCTTTTTTAAAAACCTCACTACTAGAGTTGAAAAGATCATCAAGATATTCTGTATTTACCTTCAGGCAGGTAAAATGGTATTATCTGACTAAAATGAGATAATTATGGTCCAGAGGGCAGAGTGAATGCCTGAAGTCCTTGGGCAGGTGACTTTTCATTTTCACTCTCTTCTGGGGAAAACTGGTCAGCAGACTGGAGAAAGTATAGGAACAAAAACATTCCCAGACATTTTTAAATCAAACAAATAATATGCAAATACTGTTCCAAGATAGAATTCCAGAGAACTGAGTGCTGCGTCCTCTTCTGTCTACAGGTGGATGTTCAGTGATCCAATTAGTTGTCCTGGGTTGTTGTGACTTTCCCTCCCTAGCCTCTTGGACTCCAGCCCTCCCAACCGGCTCGATCCTCTTCACTATTGCCACGGAGCATATCATTCTTTTACACATCCACGCACCTGCTCAAAAATATGGAATGGCTTCCCAGTGCTTACTGATTAAACTGCAAACTAAATCTGGACTTCAAAGCCTTCTAAAACCTTTTCCAACGTTATGTGACCATATGAAATCTCCAGCTAAAATGAGTTTATGTACTGCTCTCCAATACATATTCTTTTTTAGTTGGTCAGGTCTGACCCTTCCTTCAAGGTTCATTTCAGGTTCTGTGAAGCTTTAGGGGGCCAACACAGTCCTGAGCAACCCCATCCTCTTTGAATCTTTATGAGAACTGACAGTCCTCTGCACCTATATGTACAGACTCACTCTAAGTCTTGTTTCCCCAACATTACTGTAAGCCTTCAAACGTGGGAGCTCTGCATCCTCATCTCAGCATGTAGCACCAGCCATCCGGCATTCAGTGATGTGTGAGAACAAAGTAACCATTGGACCAAACATCCCCCAGAACTTCCAGTGTAGTTCTTTAGCAAAAGGTGAGCCCGAAGGGCAATTCTCTAATAATAGCCCTGGGGAAAACTGCCTGTGAAGTTTCAAACCACAGATGTGTGCACTTCCAAAAGCTTGAGGCAGGAGCAGCCAGCTCTTACAAGCATGGCTGTCCTATTTGCTCTGTAGACCTTCTTCTCTGTTCAGACCTTCCATATTCCCTTATACCCATGGAGACCCTCACTCTCCTCTTCTACTCCAGGAGCTTCTCTGCTGTCCAGAGGGATTTCATGGAGATATGTTGGCAGTGGAGACTCTGATGATAAATCAGCAAGGCTCTGAGGGCCATCACTAAGCCATGGGAGGACTGACTTCCTTTATTTAGAGAATTCCTAAGAGAGGTAAGAACAGTTCTGAAGCCATCCCCTAGTGCCATGGCCACCTTGGCAAGCATTTGTTTATCTCTTTCAACTCATGTAAATCATCCAAACCTGAAGCTGGTGGGCTCACCGATGCCCTTTTACAGATAAGAATACACACTCAGAGATGTTAAATACTTTGCTCAAGATGATGTAGGTGACCCATATCTTAGATAAGACTCAAACTCAGGCTTTCTACCTTCAGATTCAATGCTTTTTTTTTTCCTTTGCACATGTTGTTTCCTTGGAGGTTCCCCTGGAGGAATATATTCACCCTGGAAACTCTGAGCTCACTCTCAGCACATCCATAACTCAGCTACCACATGATAATTCTTCTTGTTCTTCCCCTTTCCAGCCTCATCAATACTGCCTGCTGTGCTGTTCACTGAAGAGATCACTTTTTTTTCTTCCTACCCCCATGAGTCCAACTTTCACAAATCTTTATGCAGTTTGCTACTATGAAAACTAATCCCAAGAGAAGGTGGAAACTCTTATGGATTGCTACTTATTGACTACTTCTCTTGATTTTTAATGCAGTTGGACCCTTCTGTCTGGATGATGGAAATAATTGTATGTGTTCTGGCCAAGCCCCAAACCTTAGTTTCTCCATCTGTAGTCCTAAATAATTTTGCATACTAGACTGGGGAACAGCTGAATGCTTACCATCTCCATGGAAGAATATGTGCAAGATTGCATCATGGAGTACCAAGGGAAGCAGACGAAGGGTCAGAAAAGATTAGCAGAGGCAGAGATGTTAGGCTGAAGTGTCTGAACAAAGTTGCTTGGTTAGGAAAGCTCCCAGGCAATGCACACTGAGAGCCTGACTTCACCTCTCTCCCATGCAAACATTATTGATATGGTCTTTGGCAAATGCAAGACGTGACCCTGACCAGAACTATATGCTGCAAAGCTTACATTTGGCATCTATTGCTGGGGTCTTGCTTCTCTTTCCAATTGGCAGTGTGAATGCCAATTTTCCACCTCTCTTCCTACCTTCCTCCCCAAGAAAAAGGATTCCACAGCAAGTCAACAGTGATCCAAGTCAAAAAATTAACTTTGACTTGTTCAGGCTTTTCAACTGAGTATTACCAGTCATTTCTCTGCACTCAGATTGGCTTTGTTGCTGGGAAACCCACAAGGAGAAAGGGTGAGCAGCACTCTTGGCTGCTCATTAGTTGGTGCTGAAACAGAGGCTAAAGGAGCCTTCCCTGAAGCTCCACCTCCTGTCTCTCTGATCACTGACCCTCCCTAGAAAGATTCTCTCACCCTTCTCTAAAGAGACACTCTCCTGTCTGCATCCTGCTGTCTGCTACTACAGATAATGGTGAGGGGCTTTGTAGCTGAAGCTAAGGCATAATGACCCACACATCTGAAGCCCTTCACGTCCTGGTAACATTTGGTGTCTAGAAGCTGGGTGGCTCACGGTGGCTCCAGGTCCATGGTCCATCGTACCCATACCTCTGAGTGAGCTATTGGTGCATCCTCGTCCCTCAAGGACACATCCCACAGGCTTGGTCCCCAGAAATACGAACATACACAGGTGTATACACACACTCTCCTTTGGGAGGCTGCACAGTGGGTAGACTCAGGGGCAGCTTCCTTGTATGTCTTAGCTCTCTGGCACCACCTTCTGCAGCACGGAGGGTGTGCTCAGCCTTTTCAGAATAAGCGTAATAAGTCTCTGCTCTGAGCCTTTGAGCGAAGCTGGATTTCCAACCTCTGTTCTTTCACCCTGAGAAAGAAACTCTTCCATCTCCACCTCCCACTCCTGATCATAGCTTCCCCAATTTCTAACAGGGCTTGTCAGTGACCACATCTGTTCACACTCTAGAATCTATACTCCTGTAGCATCCAGCACAGAAGCCATTCAATAAACACTCTGAAATAGTGGAAACTGTTCTTATTCCCCACTGAATGCGGCTCTGCCTCCTCTAAAGCCTACCCACTCAAGGATGACTTCTCCTGTTGAAGCAGAAATGGGAGCATGCATGTTCTTTCCCTTGCCTCAAACACCACTGAATCCACTCACCTACTGGGAATGCTGCAGGCAACCCAGGCAAGTGGGCGGCACGGCTGCACTAACCTACCGTATGGCTTTGCCAGGAAGAACAATGGTCCTAAAGGCCAGTACATGTGCAGAGTGCCACCGAACAGCTCAAGTGCTTGAGCCCCAGACAGACTTTCTGAAAACCTTCTTTGTCTAAGTTCATAGGTCCAGGCTATAAACTCTGCTGAGGGAACCCCAGCCGTGCCACTTAACACTCAATCACTGTGGCATCTCAACAGCATGTCTCGGTTTCCAGACAGCGATGCTGGGCGCTGATGAGAGTCAGGGCTGTTGGTTTCGGGTTTCTCAGCGTGTTATCTAAGGACCGGCTGCTTGGGATTTGATCAGGGCTGGTTTGGGAGAGAGGCAGACGCCTGTCTTTTCCCCAGAACAGACTACTCTTTGAGCTCTGCCGCCACCCGGACTGGGGATGGAAGAAATAAAACAAAAATCCCCACTGTGTTTGGTTCTCCGGAATTTCACTTGGCTCTGGAGAGGGAAAATTAAAGAGCAGCAGAGTGTTTCTGCCCTCAGCGCCCTCTGCAGGCAGCGAACGCCATTAACGCCGAGGTCGGCCAAGACTGGAAGAGGCGAGGCTGAGGACAGGAGGATTTCTGACACCCTCAACAGTAGGAGAGACTCCCCTCTCCTTCAAAGGTCATCGCTAAGGTGCCGAGTAGGGGAGTCTGGCTGAAAGTCTTATAAGAAACAGATGAAACAGAATATTCTCACGTGTCTAAGCTACTAAGGAAGGAGATGAACCCAGTTTAATGATTTGGGACCAGGACAGTGGTAGGAGGAGCCATGCGATGAGGGTTTTTGTTTTGTCTCTGTCCCCCATATCTTCACCACATCTCAGTGCATATGAGCCAGTGGTGGAGAGTGGACGGGGCCATGCGTTGGGCATAAGAAAGACACTTGTGGAGAAAATGCAATGCTGAGCTCTTCCTAAACTTCTATATCGCCTGGAGCCTCTAAAAAATTCGTCTGCCTTGACAAAGATACTGATCTTCAACCAGGAGTCTTATTCTCCAAGAGGGCTGTCAGTGCAGGTCGGTGAGAGCCTGCACGATAAAACCTTGCATTCTGTCATCACAGATCTTTTTAGAGATACTAATACTTTCACTTTTCCTGCAGAGTATTTAGAAAGTGAACCAGAGACTTCAATTTCTGAATGATTTTTCTCATCTAGGTCAGCTACACTTTGCTATGTATTTTCCAATCCCAGTGTTACCTCGGCTTTGTAGGTTGAATATTTTGCCTTCAGGTAAATTTTCCCTTAAATTCCATATTATAATCAAGGGAGATAACTCCTTTTAGAGACCTCCAGTAAAAGAAACCCCTGCAACATTCTCACCACTAGCAGCAGGAGTCATGGAAAAACTTAAGACCACCTAGGGAGAGGATGTGGCTGATTAGGGGGGAGAGTTAAGCCAAAATCCTGGGAACCCTGACACCACAGGACACGTGGTAGAGAAGCCAGAAGAGTGGCAAGCCCAGCAGACACGGGAGTCAGAGGAGGACAGAGATCCAGGGAGCAGGGGGAGCAGGTGTGCACAGGGTGGCAACCTCAGTGCCAGTGCTCAGAGTCTCCCAGCCTCTGGCTGAAAGTCAGTTTATAGGAAAGTGGTGGTGGGGCAGGGTGGATTCCGGAGGAGTCTTGTCAGACCGAGTCTAGGATTTAGGCACTGAATGTATAAAGAAGTTTTATAAGGTTATTTTTTGGGGAAGGAGTTCATTGCTTTGATGTGATGCAAGAAAGAGAACATAGCTTTTGGCACACAGAGAATATAGCTATTTCCTGCAGGAGCTTATCAGGTGCTAACCAGCCTGGGGAATGATGCAAGACATGTAGGGGGAGTGGGGAATCACTCTAATTTAAGTAAAAGAACCACAGACAGAGGAGTTCAATCTTGACTCATTCTTGAGCTTGAGGCCAATGAAATCTTATAAAAAGCTGCATGCCAACACTACACTAAGCCCCTTCAGATTCTAGGTCCTCTAGTTAATATTTAATTATCCCTTTCCAAATGGCAGGGCAAGGTTGCCAATTAAGAGGCTCTGGAACAGTCAGTGCATAGCAATATTGCAGTTGTACTAATTTAAAATTAGCATTGACATTGTTAAAGGGTAAGGTGGTTGGTGGATATGACAGCTGTGAGCCAGAAGGGGAAGAAAATGTCGTAAAACCAACACAAGGCCCATCAGAAACATTGTGGTCCAATCTGGAGTTGTTGGGATACGAAAACTGCAGATTAACCATGTCCAAATGGAGTACTTGACTTGGGGAAAACTGGGCAAAATGTACACAGTATCGTGTGTTATTTCTTACAACCACATGTGAATCTATGATTGTCTATATAAATAGGTGATAGAGGTGGGCTGCCTTACCACACATATTGCTTTATAATAAATATTTGTTCAAATTGAAAGAAATACACATTTAGCACACCAATTTGAAATGCCTCTATGACAATAACCTAAGTTCCAACATTAATTGGGTCTACTTCTCACCTTCACTCTCTTTGCCATTGGTTAGTCTCTTCATGTCAGTGCAACACAGTTAATTAAAAAACAAACAAACAAGAGCAGCTGGCTTAGTTCTTAAAAAGAGGCCATGCAGCCCAAGAAGCAAAGAGGAAGAGATGCCAAGATCTGCAAACAAAAACAGTACTAGCTGCCACTGACCGCCAAGCTCCCCCAAAGGCTGTGCTGGCAAGCAAGGTGCGTTTCTCAGCAACAATCTTATTCCACATATGCTTACATACCACTTAAGATGTGATTATTGTCTGGTAGTTCCAAAAAGAAAAGTACATCATTTCCAAAATGAGGGTACCCTACACACATAACACAGGTATACTGTGATGTCACCTTGATGCGAGGTTCTCAGGCCACTGCTCCAGAAGTCCAGGCTGTGTTCACGACTTGCTTCGTGTAGGGCTAACTTGAAACTAAGCTACCAGTCAGGTCAGGAGTGGAAGACTCCATAGCTTAGACCCATTAAGCAACGTTCTCATGTAGAGACTTTAAAAAACCCTTTGGAACCATTTCCTTTGCAGTGCCTCCCTGCACTTGGCGGCCAATCCCCACCCCCCCAGCCCCATCGGCCCCCCTGACCTTTCTCCTGCTCGTCTGCCTAGTCTAGATCCGTTTTGGCTCTGTGCCCTCACATACTTGGGAAGACAGGAGGGCACATGGAGCAGACTGTGACTTGCCACAGTCCTAGACATTTTTTCATTGGCAGTCAAAGCAACTCAATAAATCCTTCACCAAGACTTACTCCTAACGATTGTATCACTTGCCCCTTGTCAGCTCCTCCCATCTTTCCAAACACATAAATTTCATACCATTTCTTTTGTCTTATGTTACATGACTTTTCTCCTGTACTTGCACTTCTCAAACACTCTGTTCTTCCTGCCTTCACACACGTCTCTCTACTGAGAATGCCCAGGCTCTTCTCTAACTCCGGATTCCCCTTCTAAGATGCAGCTCATATTTTACCTCATTTACGTCATCTCCTCTGGGGCTTTCTAATCCTATGTGCTCACAGCACTTATCTTCTCACCAACTTTGGAGCACAATGACTGTTTTCCAGTCCCCTTTAAGATCTAGCACAATTTCTACTACACACAAAGCACCTAACAATAACATGCTGAATGAAAAAAATGAAGGGTATTAAATACATCTTGGAACCTGACTGACAATGGTGGGCAATTGATAGGAAGTCCACTGAAGCCAAAATATAGATAACAATGAATGGTGATTGAATGCCCACTATGTGCTAGGCACAGAAGTCATTTCATAAACTTTTTAAGAATTGACATGTAACCCACGTAACATAAAATTCATGGTTTTGAAGTGTACAATTCAGTGGTTTAGTATTTGGTTTCACAACCATCACCACTAGTTCTAGAACATTTTCATCTCCCCAAGAAGAAATCACTCCTCATTCCCTCCTCTCCTCAGCACTTGGCAACCACTAATCTTGTCTACATGGATCTGCTTGTTGCGATATTTAATGTACATGGGATTATATGGCACATGACCTTTTGGGTCTCGCTTCTTTCACTTAGCATAATGCTTTCAAGGTTCACCTGCATTGTTATCTGTATTAGTAATTCTTTCCTTTTAAGGCTGAATAATATTCCATGGTATAGATATACCACATTTTTTTAACTATTCACAGTTGATGAACATTTGGGTTGTCTCCACTTTCTTGCTATTTTGAATAATGTGACTATCAGCTGTGCACAAGCTTTTCTGGATGTGTATTTTCACTTATTTTGGGATCTACCTAAGGAGTGCAATTGCTGGTATACGGTCACTTTGCTGAGGAACTGCCACTGTTTTCCTCAGTGGGAGCAGCATTTTATGTTCCCACCAGCAATATTCGAGACTCCAAGTTCCTTTGCACCCTTAGTAGCCCTTACTTTTCTATTACAGCCATCCTAGTAGGTGGGAAGTGGTATCTCATTGTTGATTTTCATTTCCCTAATAATGATGTTGAGCATCTTTTCATGTGTTTAGTGACCATCTGCATATTTGCTTTGGCAAATGTCTATTAAGATCTCTTGGCCATCTCCTGTACTGTCTTTTTTGTTGAATTTAAGAGTTCTTTAGGCAAGGGGGATTAAAGATGGTGCTGTGAGAGGTGAGACAGAGGCTTCCTCCTAAAACTGCATATAATATGAAAATATAATTAATTCAACTAATCCTGAAAGAGCAACAGGAAAGAGGGCTGCACCAAACTGCATACACCTGGAGAAAAGAATAAACCTCACGGAACAGGGTAACGTACCAAAGCCATGGCCTGGGGGGACCCAAGCCGTTCCCCCACCCCAGCTCACCAGCGGGAGGAAGAGAAACAGAGCAGAGAGGGAGTGGAGGCCTGGGACTGCTGAATACCTAACTCCGGAGATCTGCTGTGGGAGCACAAACCTACATTTCATGATGTTTTCATGGTACTGTTGTGATTAGGGGGTTGGAAAGCTAAAACAAGCAGAATACCTGGAGAGACTGAGATTTCAGCCACTTGTGGAAAGCAGGGATCCATATCCAGCTGCTCTGGGACAAAAGAAAGGTGGGCAGTCTGAGAGACTTCCTAACAGCAAGAGGGCTGCTAAAGGGGCAAGGATTGCAGAGCTTACTGCTCAGGAGAAAGGACACGCAGATAAAGTTGTCCAGGTGCACTCTGCCCAGCAGGTTGGGAACTTTCATGATCTTCAGGAGCTCCAGCTCCCTGGCTGGCTACACACCTCCAAGGACCCCCTCCGGGATATGAAACCTACTGAGTCTTTCTCCCGGCCAGCCCCACCTGGCTCACAAACTGGCAAACCCTATGCTGGTGTTAGGCCAACCAGAGGGAAGCCCCATCTACAGCAACTACAAATGCAAAGCACAGAGGCTTATACTGTGTGCTCGGCCCACTGGTTCAGACAGTGGAGACAGGCATAGCAGCCAGGAACCAGGAAACAGCCCTTTCCTCCCCTGAGGCACCAGTACCACTCCCCTGCGACCCTGTTATTGCTTCAGGGGCTTAGCAGCTCCAGAGTAGAGTTTCTGGGCACTAAAGGGTGCCATATACAAATATGAAATGCCAAAGAAACCTGGTTCAAAGTCAAATAATGAATACAACCCAGGAGAAAAACTCAAATGAAACTGACCTCATGAATCTGCCTGAAAGGGATTTCAAAATAAAAATCATTAACATGCTCATGGAGGTACAGAAAAATATTCAAGAACTCAGGGATGAATTCCGGTCGGAGATCCAATCATTACAGAACACAGTATCAGAAATGAAACATACAATGTAAAGTTTTAAAACCAGATTAGATACAGTGGAGGAGACAATAAATGAAATAGAAATTAGGGAAGAAGAATACAAAGAAGTTGAGGCACAGAGAGAAAAAAGGATCTCTAAGAATGAAATAATATTGAGAGAACTGTGTGACCAATCCAAACGGAACAATATTCACATTATAGGGGTCAGAAGAAGAGAGAGAAAAAGGGATAGAAAGTATCTTTGAAGAAATAATTGCTGAAAACTTCCCCAGTCTGTGGGAGGAAATAGTCTCTTAGGCCATGGAGGTGCACAGATCTCCCAACACAAGGGACCCAAGGAAGACAACACCAAGACATACAGTAATTAAAATGGCAAAGATCAAGGATAAGGACAGACTATTAAAAGCAGCCAAGGAGAGAAATAAGATCACATACAAAGGAAAGCCCATTAGGCTATCATAAGACGTCTCATCAGAAACCTTACAGGCCAGAAGGGAGTGGCATGATGTAATGAAGCAGAAGGGCCTTCAACCAAGAATACTTTATCCAGCAAGGTTATCGTTTAAATTTGAAGGAGGGATTAAACAATTTCCAGATAAGCAAAAGCTGAGAGAATTTACCTCCCACAAAACATCTCTGCAGTGTATTTTGGAGGGACTGCTATAGATGGAAGTGTTCCTAAGGTTTAATAGCTGTCACCAGAGGTAATAAAACCACAGTAAAGAAAGTAGAACAACTAATTACTAAGCAAATGCAAAATTAAATCAACTATACCCAAAGTCAATCAAGGGATAGAAAAAGAGTACAGACTATGATACCTAATATATAAAGAATGGAGGAAGAAGAAAAAGGAGAAGAAAAAAGAACCTTTAGAATGTGTTTGTAATAGCATATTAAGTGAGTTAAGTTAGACTCTGAGATAATAAGGAAGTTCACGTTGAACCTTTGGTAACCACGAATCTAAAGCCTGCAATGGGAATAAATATACACCTATCGATAATCACCCTAAATGTAAATAGTCTGAATGCACCAATCAAAAGACATAGAGTCACTGAATGGATAAAAAAAACATGACCCAACTATATGCTGCCTACAAGAGAGTCACTTTAAACCCAAAGACACATATAAACTAAAAGTGAAGGGATGGAAAAAGATATTTCATGCAACTAATAGGGAGAAAAAAGCAGGAGTTGCAGTACTTATATCAGACAAAATAAGACTTCAAAACAAAGAAAGTCACAAGAGACAAAGAAGGACATTACATAATGATAAAAGGGTCAGCCCAACAAGAGGATATAACCATGATAAATATATATGTACCTAACACAGAAGCACCTATATATGTGAAACAAATACTAACAGAATAAAGGGGAAATAGAATGCAATGCATTCATTCTAGGAGACTTCAACATGCCACTCACTCCAAAGGACAGATCAACCAGACAGATAATAAGTAAGGAGACAGAGGCACTGAACAACACATTGGAACAGATGGACCTAACAGACATCTACAGAACTCTACACCCAAAAGCAGCAGAATACACATTCTTCTCAAGTGCACATGGAACATTTTCAAGAATAGATCATATTCTAGGCCACAAAAAGAGCCTCAGTAAATTCAAAACGATTGAAATTGTACCAACCACTTTCTCAGACCACAAAGGTATGAAACGAGAAATAAATTATGCAAAGAAAATGAAAAAGCCCACAAACACATGGATGCTTCACAACATGCTCCTAAATAATCAATGGATCAATGACCAAATAAAAACAGACATCAAGCAATATATGGAGACAAAAAATAACAATAATTCAACACCACAAAATCGATGGGATGCAGCAAAGGCCATGCTAAGAGGAAGGTATTGCAACACAGACCTACCTCAGGAAAGAAGAACAATCCCATATGAACAGTCTAAACTCACAATTAACGAAACTAGAAAAAGAAGAACAAATGAGGTTCAAACTCAGTAGAAGGAGGGACATAATAAAGATTAGAGCAGAAATAAATAAAATTGAGAAGAATAAAAACAATAGAAAGAATCAATGAAAGCAGGAGCTGGTTCTTTGAGAAAATAAACAAAATAGATAAACCCCTAGCCAGACTTATCAAGAAAAAAAAAGAGTCTACACACATAAACAGAATCAGAAATGAGAAAGGAAAAATCACTATGGACACCACAGAAATACAAAGAATTATTAGAGAATACTAAGAAAAATTATATGCTAACAAACTGGATAACCTAGAAGAAATGGACAGCTTTCTAGAAAAATACAACCTTCCAAGGCTGACCCAGAAAGAAACAGAAAATGTGAACAGACCAATTACCAGCAACAAAATTGAACTGGTAATCAAAAAACTACCTAAGAACAAAACCCCTGGACCAGATGGCTTTACCATTGAATTTTATCAAACATTTAGTGAAGATCTAATACCCTTCCTCCTTAAAGTTTTCCAAACAGTAGAAGAAGAGGGAATACTTCCAAACTCATTCTATAAGGCCAGCATCACTCTTATACCAAAACGAGGCAAAGACACCACAAAAAAAGAAAAGTACAGAGACCAATATCCCTGATGAACATAATGCAAAAATACTCAACAAAATATTAGCAAACTGAATTCAAAAATACATCAAAAGGATCATACACCATGATCAAGTAGGATTTATTCCAGGGATGCAAGGATGGTACAACATTCGAAAATCCATCAACATCATCCACCACATCAACAAAAAGAAGGACAAAAACCAAATGATCATCTCCATAGATGCTGAAAAAGCATTCGACAAAATTCAACACCCATTCATGATAAAAAACTCTCAACAAAATGGATATAGAGGGCAAGTACCTCAACATAATAAAGACCATATATGACAAATCCACAGCCAACATCATACGTAACAGTGAGAAGTTGAAAGCTTTTCCTTTAAGATCATGAACAAGACAAGGATGCCCACTCTCCCCACTTCTATTCAACATAGTTCTGGAGGTCCTAGCCATGGCAATCAGACAACACAAAGAAATAAAAGAAATCCAGATTGGCAAGGAAGAAGTTAAACTGTCCCTGTTTGCAGATGACACAATATTGTACATAAAAAATCCTAAAGAATACACTCCAAAACTACTAGATCTAATATCTGAATTCAGTAAAGTTGCAGGATACAAAATTAATATGCAGAAATCTGTGGCATTCCTATATACTAACAAAGAACTAGCAGAAAGAGAAATCAGGAAAACTATTTCATTCACAATCACATCAAAAAGAATAAAATACCTAAGAATAAACCTAACCAAGGAAGTGAAAGACCTATACTCTGAAAACTACAAGACAACTCATGAGAGAAATTAAAGAAGATACCAATAAATGGAAACACATTCTGTGCTCATGGATAGGAAGAATTAATATTGTCAAAATAGCCATCCTGCCTAAAGCAATCTACAGATTTAATGCAATTCCTATCAAAATACCAACAGAATTCTTCAATGAACTAGAGTAAATCGTTATAAAATTCATATGGAACCAGAAAAGACCCCGAATAGCCAAAGCAATCCTGAAAAGGAAGAATAAAGCTGGGGAGATTACGCTCCCCGACTTCAAGCTCTACTACAAAGCCACAGTAATCAAGACAATTTGGTACTGGCACAAGAACAGACCCATAGACCAATGGAACAGACTAGAGAGCCCAGATATAAACCCCACCATATATGGGCAATTAATATATGATAAAGGAGCCATGGACATACAATGGGGAAGTGACAGCCTCTTCAACAACTGGTGTTGGCAAAACTGGACAACAACATGCAAGAGAATGAAACTGGATTATTGTTTAACCCCATACACAAAAGTAAACTCGAAATGGATCAAAGACCTGAATGTAAGTCATGAAACCATAAAACTCTTAGAAGACAACATAGGCAAAACTCTCCTGAATATAAGCATGAGCAACTTCTTCCTAAATGCATCTCCTCGAGCAAGGGAAACAAAAGCAAAAATGAACACATGGGACTACATCAAACTAAAATGCTTCTGTATGGCAAAGGACACCATCAACAGAACAAAAAGGCATCCTACAGTATGAGAGAATGTCGGCTCCTCCCTGCCACCGACCCGCAGGGAAGGGAGGCAACACGATGAGATTTAGAAGACCTGAACGGACCAGCCAGGGGACTCAAGGCGTAACAGCTCAAGAGTGATGCTGAGAGAGCACCTCTCACATTTATTGATCAGAAAACACAAGAGGTCCAGGGAAAATCATACTACGTAATAATTCACAAAGGTCCGGGAACGACCACATTACATAGTGATTGATGATCTACTTCTACTTACAGGAAGCAATGTAAGTACAGTCACGTCATGAAAACAAGCATAACCGTAATATACTGTTTTCCTAGCATAACCGTAATATACCGTATTCCTTTATGCATCAAGAGTCACAGGTTCGGAAACTAGTGCAGGTAAGAAGCAATTAACTTGTAAGTGATTAAAATGAGGTGAGAAGCGATTAACTTGTGAGTGATTAATATGATTTCCCACATTTCCCCCTTTTTTGTTTTTAAATGATAGAAATATATGCGAATATATTTGTAGAAAGGTACCAGAATAATGATTAGCTGGGCTCGACCTGTGACACAGCCTGTCACAGGGAACGTCTCTTCTCATCTGGGAGGATGAGGTTCTATGCCTCACCTCAGTTGGCCCCCACGTTGCTCACCTGAGGTCCCTTGTGACTGTCCCTGTCTTAGGTTGTTCCTCCCATGAGGAATCTTACCCGTCTCTGGCTTACCAGCCATCTTCTGGGACCAAACAGGGAGATAAAATAAAAAAGAGAGGACAGTCAGCATATATAATTCTGGATAAAATCATAATATACATAATTACATTCTTGCCGCAGATGCAGATGGGGAATCAGTATATGATTTCAAAAGGTCACTTAAAAGGAATCACTGATTTCTTGCAGTTAATTCTTGAAAAGTAGCATAAGTATGTATTGGCTTTAAAAGATTAGCAACTGCACTTCGTACACACGCTAGAAGAACAGGAATACAAATGCATAACAGAACTAGACCTATAATTATAGGCCATATCCAATGAAACCAAGAAAACCAAGAAGATAATCCCGGCATTTGAGAAAATTTATCAATAACATGGTGAATATCATCTATTTGATCTTGAATAGTATGAGAAAAATAAGACAAATTAAAACAACACATTCCTGGAAATTATTCACATCCCCATATGTTCTTTCAACAACAGATCATCTATAGTAGCACGATTCTGAAGTACTGCAGTTCGTACTTCCCCTAACTCTTGATTAAGTTCAGATAGTATGGATGCAGTCACATTTGTTGTTCTATTATAAGCACAGGCTAATTTAGATAGTTCATTTTGCACTCCAGCAACAAGTCCAGGAGTTGGTAGAAGAAATGCAGCTGGAACAGCAATAGCAGCAGGATTCAATAACTTCAGGTTGTCTTCACAGCTGGACGGCAAAGAGCGAAGTGACCTTGTATGCTGATATCCAGGATGATCTATTAAAGCTGGAAGAATGCATCCCACTCCACAAACTCCTTGATAGTGGGAAGAAAGGGCTTGATATGTTTTATTATTACATAAAAACACCCAGCCATTTGGAGGTTGATATCCAAAAGGTCATATCACTCGAGTAACAGAATTGCAATAAGAAGGTATTTGTGTGCAATTAATGCACAAGCAATCTGACACTATAGTAGTGCTAACAGGTAAATTCAATTGAATATCACGAATAAGTATCCTGGGAGGGATAATTATATTTATGCCTGAAATATTAGTAAACACTGACAAAGGAAGTCCTATGCCTATTAAATTCCTTTTCAGTAATCCACTAATGGAAGAATCTCCTGCTATGCAGGAGGATGACTTCTGTAAGTCTTGACTGGAGAGCTGTAACCACAAATTAGGTGAGGAGTCCTCACGTTCTGGGGCAAATGCTACATTTAAATACACATAACTACTTTTAAATAATGCATCAGGATTCTCTTTCTGGAATTTTTCACAGGTATATTTGCCAATGTCTTCTTGGGTCAATACTGTTTTGTAAATATCATATCGATTATCTTTTTTAGATTGATCACTGGCATTGTGCCATCCAAATTTTCCTCCAGATGTTTGTTTATATATTTCTTCACCATCCTTTTTCCATATTATAGGACCTACAGGAGTGGAGCAAGTAGATAAACAACGAAGAACAACTCCAAGACCTAAGTATGGAGGATTACTGATACTAGCTGTAATTTCACAAGTTAAAGTAGTGTGTGTAGGCATAAACATCACCATCAGGAATAAGAATTAAAGCATCTTTATGCGTGAGGCTTCATTTCTCAGCGGGTGGAACCTGCTGATGTCCTGGAGGTGATGATGTTGGGAGTTCTTTTCCTGGGCAGCCAAATCAGGTGTCGATCTTCTGCAACAATACAAACAAACCCTCTGCCCCACACTTTGACATGACCTTTATACCATTGTGAAGAACCTGTTGGAGACCACCGTACAGGAACTGCTGCTGTTTTAGAAAAAGAAATATCATCAGAAAAATGCACTTTCATAGTTGGTTAGCTGTTGATTTTATCATATCGGGGAGCAATCCCCCTTTTTGTTTTAATAAGTAATGCTTAAGAGTAAGGTGATGACGTTCAACTAAAGCTTCCCCTGTAGAATTATAAGGAATACCTGTTTTATGAGTAATATTATACAGCTGAAAAATTTTTTTAGCGTAGAGGAGAGGTAAACTGGAGCGTTGTCAGTTTTTATAGCAGCTGGAATGCCTAGTACTGCAAATGCTTGTAAAAGACGAGTAATAACACGATGAGATTGTTCTCCTGATGAAGCTGTGGCCCATGAAGCAGAAGAATAGGTATCTATGGAAACATGAACGTGTTTGAGAGTTCCAAATTCAGGAACAATAGTAACATCCATTTGCCAGAGGGCATTAGGACGTGTTCCCCTGGGAACAGTTCTGGCTGCCAAATGAGGAGAGTTAATTTGAGAACAAGTTGAACAAGAATTTAGGATATTTTGAGCTTCAGAAGCAGAGAGAGAAAAACGTTTCTGTAAGGTAGAGGAGGGGGCATGAGTCAGGTCATGATAGCGTTGAGCTGGTGAGTAGTTAACTAAAGAAACAAGTTTGTCTACTTTATCATTATAATATGATAAAGGACCTGGTAAGTTAGAATGTGTATTATGAGTAATAAAGAAAGGGTGTAAACATTGGCGGATACATGCTTGTAACTGAGAAAACGAAGTGTTAATGGTGGAATGAGTAGTTCCTAATGTTGCAGTTTCTAAAAGAGGAACAGAGAAGGCAGCATAAGCAGAGTCAGTAACAATATTGAGAGGATTTGGAAAATCTTGCAGAGCTTGCAATCCAGCATAAAGTTCATTTTGTTGTGCAGAAGTAAAAGATGTATGAAAAGTTTTTGATAAACCAGAACAAGTCACATAAGCTGCTTTAAAAAACTTGGTTCCGTCAGTAAAACAAGTAGTAGCATGTATGAATGGATTTATGGAAACTTTCTGAGGGAGAATCCATTGATGATGTTGAAAAAAGGAAAATAATTTATTTTTAGGGTAATGACAATCAATATTTCCTAAAAAGTCTGAAAATGCAATTTGCCAATAAGTGTTTTCTTGAAATACTTGCATGATATTTTGTTTAGATAATGGAAGAATAATAGAGTGAGGATCTTGACCGATCATCTGTCTTAATCTCTGTCGTCCTTTAAGGATAACGGAGGCTACTTTGTCAATGTAAGGTTGTAATGAAGATTTAGTTTGATATTGTAAAAAAATCTATCCTAACCATCCGTTACATTGACAGAGCAATCCTGTGGGGGAATGAGGAGTAAAGTAAATTAATAAAAGCAAAGGTTTGTGTAAGTCAATTTTTGATAATTGGGCTCTTTGAGTATGTTGTTCTATCCATTTAAGTTCTTCCTCAGCTTTTGAGGTTAGGTCTCCAGGACTATTAAGGTCTGGGGGTCCTTTTAAAATGTCAAAAAAGTTTTGTAATTTATAAGTGGGAATACCTAATAAAGGTTGAATCCAATTAATATCTCCTAATCATTTTTGAAAATCATTTAAAGTTTTAAGATGATCTCTTCTTATTTGAATTTTCTGAGGGATTATTGAATTTTCTTGAATTTTATTTTCTAAATAATTCATTGGGTATTGAAGTTGTATTTTATTAGGAGCTATTTGTAAGCCCCATTGTTTTAATTCTACTTCAGTGTCTTCAAGAATAGCACTAAGAGATAAATGTTTAGGTAAAGCTACAAGGATATCATCCATATAGTGAATGATATAGGCTGAAGGCCATTTGGTACGTACAGGCTGAAGAGCCCTGTGTACATAATTCTGACAAATGGTCGGGCTATTTAGCATTCCTTGAGGAAGCACTTTCCACTGGAATCTTTCTGAAGGGGCTGTAAATTTAAAGAAGGAACAGTAAAAGCAAATTTTTCTCTATCTGTTATAGCTAAAGGAATTGTAAAAAAGCAATCTTTCAGATCAATAATAGCCATGTTCCAATCCTTTGGAATCATAGCTGGAGAAGGGAGACCTTATTGTAAAGGTCCCATAGGTTTAAGAACTGCATTAATTTGTCTTAGGTCATGCAAAAGTCTCCAATTTCCTGACTTCTTTTTATAACAAATACAGGAGAATTCCACGGGCTTGTGGAAAATTCTAATCTGTCTAACTGCAGTTGTTCTTGAACTAGTGTGTGTAAGGCTGCCAATTTTTCTTTGTTAAGGGGTCACTGATCCACCCAAACAGGCATTTGAGTGGTCCACTGTAATGGAATAGGAGCTGGCAGCTGTGTATCAATGGCCCTTAAGAAAAAGATTGAAACGATGAAGGTTCATCAAAAGACAGTGTGGCATGCCATTGCTGCATTAAATCTCGTCCCCATAGATTAATTGCTACATCTACAATTAAAGGTTTTAATAAAGATACTTGTTTCTCGGGACCTGAGCAGCGTATTGTGGCTGAACTCTGCCATACTTGAGTAGCTGTACCAATGCCTGAAACCTGAATATGTTTTTCTTGTTTGGTCCAGTTTTTCGGCCAGTGTTTAAGAGCAATTACAGACACATCAGCTCCTGTGTCTAACAAGCCTGTAAAAGACTTTCCTTGAATACAGATTTTGCATTGAGGTTTGTCAGATGTAATTTTTGTATTAAAGCCATATTTGTTTATCTTTACTCCCATATCTACCTTGTCCCCTTTCATAAGGTGTTTTTGAAGGCGGGAGATAGGGAAGTAAAAGTAATTGAGCAATTCTTTCTCCCTGAAGTATATATAATTCTTTATCAGATGACACCATTATTTTAACACCCGTATAATCTTGATCAATAATTCCGGGTCTGACTATTAATCCTTTTAGTGTCCAACTACTGCGACCTAAAAGTAATCCCACAGAATTAGCTGGTAAGGGACCAAAAATACCTGCATTAACTAACTGAACTCCTTGTGAAGGGTGTAAATAATCAGACTGAAAAGAGACAAGATCTACAGCGGCACTTCCTTTAGTGGCTGCTTGTAAATCATGCCATGTTCTTTTAACTGGGGAAGATGCCTCTGTATTATTTTCTAGGGCCTCAGAGGCAGGAACGATTGGGGGTTTAAAGACTGAGTCTCATTAATGGGATTTCCATCTTTATCAAATTTTGAACGACATTCATCAGGCCAATGTCTCCCCTTTTCACATTTTGGGCAAACAGACGGCAGTTTTATTTTTTTTATTTGATTCTTTTGTCCTCTGTTGTGATCGGCAGTCTTTTTTCATATGTCCCTGTTTGCCACAATCAAAACATTTAAGAGACCCACAACATAAGGAGAAGTAACACCATAAGAAGAAATAGCTTGCTTAAAATCTTTTAATGTTTTGTAAGGAATGGGCGCGTAAAGTGCTCTAACTCCCCCTTGTGGGAACTCAGGATCTTCATTAGGTTCCAAAAGGAGTTAAAGTGACAGGTGCCACTGAAGGCATTAAACAGGCATCTGTATCACCTTCCCTTTGGGCTTTACGTATTCCTGCTGCAAAGGCAGAGGCACTTGGAGCAGAAACAGAAGCCTTTCCACAACGAGGGCTGAGCAGGGCTCCCATCCTCCGTGCCCAAAGAGGAGGACGAGGAGGATGAAGAGGAGGCAGACGGATGTGGGGGGGAGGAGCGTTTACTTGACTCCACCGCATCGTCTAACACTTCCATCTCTCGGCTCCTGCGTATCCGATCTAGTATCGGAGAGCTGGGCCGTTTGCAAAGGCTGCAGAGCGGGTTATCAAATTACACAAAGACCAGACAGGCGCAGGGATAAGGTTGCCTTGTCTGTGAACCGTCTTAAAATCTCTTAAAACATTGTCCCAATCAGCTTGTTTAAGAGTTCCCTGTGGAGGCAACCAGTCACAATGTTTTAAAATATATTTATGGAGTTGAGCAAAGTCCCTTTTGGACGTTTTCACTCCTGATGTTTTTAGGAGGGCACGGAGTAACTTTAAATAATCCTCCAGTTTAGTAGCTTTAGTTTCGTTTTGGTCCATTATAGTGTCCCTGACGTCTCGACCCTGTCCCTACGTACGCTTTCCTGGGAGCCTTACCAGGTCGACGATCTTTGGAGCTTCCCTGCTCTGAGTTTTAAGGGTCCCTGTTCGGGCGCCACTTGTCGGCTCCTCCCTGCCACCGACCCGCAGGGAAGGGAGGCAACACAATGAGATTTCGAAGACCTGAACGGACCAGCCAGGGGACTCAAGGCGTAACAGCTCAAGAGTGATGCTGAGAGAGCACCTCTCACATTTATTGATCAGAAAACAAAACACAAGAGGTCCAGGGAAAATCATACTATGTAATAATTCACAAAGGTCTGGAACAACCACATTACATAGTGATTGATGATCTACTTTTACTTACAGGAAGCAATGTAAGTACAGTCACGTCACGAAAACAGCATAACCGTAATATACTGTTTTCCTAGCATAACCATAATATACCATAGTCCTTTATGCATCAAGAGTAACAGGTACGAAAACTAGTGCAGGTAAAAAGCAATTAACTTATAAGTGATTAATATGATTTCCCACAAGAGAATATATTTGTAAATGACATATCCAACAAGGGGTTAACATCCAAAATATATAAAGAACTCACACACCTCAACACCCAAAAAGCAAATAATCCAACTGAAAAATGGGCAGAGGATATGAAGAGACAATTCTCCAAAGAAGAAACTCAGATGGCCAACAGACACATGAAAAGATGCTCCATATCACTAATCATCAGGTAAATGCAAATTAAAACCACAATGAGATATATCACCTCACACCAGTAAGGATGGCCAGCATCCAAAAGACTAAGAACAACAAATGCTGGCGAGGATGTGGAGAAAAGGGAACCCTCCTACACTGCTGGTGGGAATGTAAATTAGTTCAACCATTGTGGAAAGCAGTATGGAGGTTCCTCAAAAAACTAAAAATAGAAATGCCATTTGACCCAGGAATCCCACTCCTTGGAATTTACCCAAAGAATACAACTTCTCAGATTCAAAATGACATATGCACCCCTATGTTTATTGCAGCACTATTTACAATAGCCAAGATATAGAAGCAACCTAAGTGTCCATCAGTAGATGAATGGATAAAGATATGGTACCTAAACACAATGAAATACTATTCAGCAATAAGAAAGTAACAAATCCTACCATTTGCAACAACATGGATGGAGCTGGAGGATATTATGCTCAGTGAAATAAGCCAGGTGGAGAAAGACAAGTGCCAAATGATTTCCCTCATTTGTGGAGTAAAACAACACAGCAAAAGTGAAGGAACAAAATAGCAGTAGGCTCACAGACTCCAAGAAGGGACTAGTGGTTACCAAAGGAGAAGGGTGTGGGAAGGCAGGTGGGGAGGGTGGGAGAAAGGGATTGAGAGGTATTATGTTTAGTACACATGGTGTGGGGGGTCACGGGGAAAAGTGTAGCACAGAGAAGGCAAACAGTGAATCTGTGGCATCTTACTACACTGATGGACAGTGACTGCACTGGGGTATGGGTGGGGACTTGATAATATGGGTAAAAGTAGTCACCACATTGTTTTTTCATGTGAAACCTTCATAAGAGTGTATATCAATAATACCTTAATAAAAAATAAAAAAACAAGAGTTTTTTAAATATATTCTGGGTACTAGATTTTCTCATTCTTAATCCTCACCATTGCCCTACTGAAGCAGGTAGATCCATATCTATTTTATGGCGGAATAGTCTAGAGCCTGCGGAGTTTTAGGAAGACGCATGGCTGAATCTACATTGATCCCCCAAAGCCCAGGCTCTTCCCACTGCCCTACACTGATTCCTCCTGACAGAGCAGTTCTAGCTGATGATGAGGTTTAGAAGTGGCTATGCCAGTGGCTGAGTGATATGAGGATGAATATCATCAGAACTGAGGCCAGGGTGTTAGGAACATCATCAGATTGCTGAAGTCAATGATGGTAGACCTCACAGTCATATGCAAAAAATAAAGCTGGATTATATGATATCTAAGATTCCTCCTTACTCTGAATTTCTATGATTTAATAAGCCTTTCTGTTTGGCCCAGCATCAAAATAGAGAGTCATGAAAAACCAGTTCCTTAAGTGTTAGGACAACAGGAAGAACCATCCATTTACATACGTCCCTCTAAAGCCCTCTGGGAATTTCCATCCTAATTTATTGTTGAAAACAACCTTATCTGCTATCATAGGCTTTTTGAAAAAAAGGTAGCATCTCCTCCTGGCAGTTCAATCACCACTTTCCTTAACACAAATATGAAAACCTGAGTTCCTTCCTCTGTCCTGGGTGAATTAGAAGGATGCTATACTAAGCAAGGGCAACTGACTTCGCAGAGGCTAAGTACACAATTATTTTGCTCCGAAGGCAGAACAATTTGCCTAAAAAAGGATATAGATGGAAAGAACAGTTTGGCGCCACCACCGTTTTGTACCACCTGCGCTGCCTCCAGCACCTGATGATCTCAAGGGACACAGCTGTACAGAACCGTGGGGACCATGGGACAAGTAAGTCAACTGAGTTATTAACAAAGTGTAAACACCATTTTAAATTATAGAAAACTCGAATAGAACATTTTAATAATTTTATTGAAAAATAATTAACTTGAAATATATACATTATTTTTTTTTAATCATGTTACTGGTAAAATACTGAACCTTTCATACAAGGATCATTTAAGTTTCACTCACTGATGACCATTTTGCTTAAGAGCAGGGTCTCCAGTGCCCTCTGGTGAAACTTCATGAGATTGGGTGCCCAAAAAAATAATTCAGGCCCCACAGCTCACAGCTGAAGGAAGTTAAACAGCAGACGTATTCACATTTGGTAAGTTGTGATATGCTGTCCCTGCCCTCTGCCTAGGAGAAAGGCGGCCTCAGTGGTGCCACCTTCTCCTCTGCCAAGCTCAGCCAAGCTTACAGAGAAAATATTTTCTTCCTAAGTTTTCATCATCATCTTCTTAAAAAGACAAACATCTGTCCTCATAAATGGGAGAAACAATGTGGGAAAGTCTAAATAGTTCGGGTTATAATCCAGGTCAAAAAAACAAAGAAGGTCATCAGGACAGCAAAAATTACAGATAAAGTTTACCATGTAAGAAGAGCGTTTTTAGTGGTTCCTGATTCTTCATTCTGTCTTTTTAAATAATGTAAATCACACTTTAGCCAACTCTATACCTACAGTTTCTGGGAGATTACCTTTTTCTCAGATTTCAGGAAGCGGACCTATTCCAGACAAGGGCAGTTTCTACACACATGAACATCAGCAGAGTCTAAGTTCATTCTCCAGACCAAATACTTTGGACTTGATGTTCTTCAGTTCTCCTTGTATCTTACGTGCCCGTCTATTGCTGTCTCGGACCTCACACAGAAGGGCAAGATCCTGGTGTGCCCGGGCATTAAGTGTTGCCTAGGGATTTGAAAAAAAGGAGAAGAAAAGATCATGGACCATGCTAGGGCGGGGCAATCAGTTGTCAGAACCAGGCTACGCTGGCTCCTTGTTATGAGATTTTTGGTACATAGGATAAATCCACTTCTCTGTTTAGTGACAACTGAAAGAAGAGGTAGAGTAGAATTAAAGCAGAAAAGCCTCAAGACTCTTTGCTTTCCCATACAATAGTAAAGGAGCCCTGGGACGGAGATCAATAAATGACTAATGGTAAGTAAAAATAAGAGCCAATATAAACATTATTGGTAATTTTGCCAAAGAATGAAAGAAAACATCTTCTGTTCTATAATTAATTAACCATGTTTGGAACATAGTAACTAACCATTTAGGATATCTGAAGGATGGGTTAAATCTCTTTAAGAAGGATCTTTAGGCAACTTGGATTCTAAATAAAGCTCTGTCTGAAGGGGGAAAATTACTTTATTACTCAACTACTCACTTTCTTCATTTGTAAAATGGATAAAGTTCACTTAATCTACCTCTTGAATTGGGAGGGATGAAAATTTCTGTTAACTTTAGCTTAAATGGAAGTATAACGAGGCAGTCGTTCACTCACTTCGGTCTGCTCTGTCTTCCCTGTAGTGTGCACCTGTTAGGCCGCCCTGAGCGAGGTGTGAGTGAAGGGTGGTGACTCCTTAGTGCTCTCCACAGAGCAACAGCACGCTTTCCTCTAAGGAGCCCTCAGGACCAGTCTCCTCAGTTGCACCCTTCCTCTCCCCTTTGATAATTCAGGATCAGCAATTACCTTACAGAGCATTTGCTCCAAGTCTTTCAATTTCTGCCGGAGAGCCTTAATATCTGTCTTAAACCCCTCCACTTCCAACACACGCCGATTCTCCAAGGCCTCGTAGCGTTTCGTCATTATCTGTAAGCGCTTCCCCATCTTGTTAGTGTGATCCTGAACACAGGGAAAGGGGAAGGAGGCTATGAAGATGAGGGAAGCATTCCCCGGGCCATCTGCGTGTCCCACTCCACCAGAAGCGGCAGGAATTTTGTACCTTGAAGGTCTCTCTCTTTACTGCCTCTTCCTCACGAATTCGGGCAAGTTCTTCTTCTAAGGAAATGCACTGCTCGTGGTACATGTTGGACAATTTTTTCTCTTGTACTAACTTATCCTTTAGGGACTGCAGGTCAAAGGAAAACAATACTCAGTTCTACAATTTAGGTAATTCAAATTGCACTTAGGTAAAGAAAGAAAGAAAGGATTTTCAAAAGTACAAAATGAGTTAAGGAACAAGACAGCAAGCAACTTCGGAGAACGTTTGAGGACCTATTTCTAGAGGATTCTCTTAGCCTTTTTCTAAAGTGTTCATAGTTGAATATCTTTGAAACAGATATTTTGGGCTCATCTAGGAGTCAGATAATGGAGCTCAACACTGTCCCAAATAAGACATTACATGTTTTGGGACACACTCCTTAAGTTCTTTCCTGAAAAATAAAGAAACATAAGCAACATTTATTGTACATGTTCCATTGAACAGAATGATCTTTTAAAAACCTAAATTTTATGGTACTTCCTTATGCACAATCCTTCAAAGGCACAGCAATGTTTAGAGCTGAATAGCTGACCCTTGAATATGGCTTTGATCTGTACAGGTTCACTTACTTTTATCAAAAATATACTGAAAATATCTTTGGACATTGGAGGCAGTTTAAAAAAACATTTTCTTTATTCTAGATTACTTTATTGTAAGAATACAGCATACAATACATACACAAAATAAGTGTTACACCTATTTGTTATCAGTAAGGCTTCCAGTCAGCAGTAGGCCATTTGCAGTTATGTTTTGGGGGAGTCAAATGTTGTATGTGGATTTCTGACTGTGAGGGCAGTTGCTGCTTCTAACCTCATGTTGTTCAAGGGTCAACTTACCAAGAATGCGAAGGCCCAAGAAAGCCTCTGTGACTGGCCACTGCCTACACCTCCAACTTCCTTCTGTACGTTTCCTCCTTGCTTATTCCTCTACAACCACAATAACATCTTTCCTTTTCTTTGAATGATCTCCTGGGACTTTAAACCTGCTCTTCCCTCTGCCCAGAATGCTCTTCACTGAGGTCTGCATGGCAAGCTCAGTGCCCTTTTTCAGGTCTCAGCAAGGACACCAGACCTGAGAGAGCACCTGTGCTTCCCTACGGAGGCAGACTTCCAGAAACTCCATGTAATCTTCACATAATCTTTTACATTCCTTTTTAATTCCCTACTTTTAACAATCTATCATTTTCTGGGTTATTTGTAATGTTTCTGTCCTTTCTTACCCATTGATGTAAATGCCATGAAATAGTGAATCTGTGGCATCTTACTACACTGATGGACAGTGACTGCATTGGGGTATGGGTGGGGACTTGATAATATGGGTAAATGTAGTGACCACATTGTTTTTTCATGTGAAACCTTCATAAGAGTGTATATCAATAATACCTTAATAAAAAAAAAAAGAGATGTAAATGCCATGAAGGCAGACCTGGTCTAGCTGATTTACCGCTATACTCCAAGCCCAACCAGCAGGAAGAGTGCAATAAATACAATGAATTCATCAATCGTTTAATTTTCCAAATCCCAAAACACCCTAACAATGAGCTATTCTTTGAAACGTATTTCTTGAGGTTGCTGCTATAACAGCTTCTTGGACTGAATGGATCTTACATGACAATTCTTAAGTTCTCTGGAATTTCCTGACTCCTTTCAACTCTTCCAGAAAAATAAACAATTTCTGTAAGATATAAGAAAACTACCTTAATATATTCATTTTGGTTATGATGACTCTCATGAACAACTGGCCAAACTTTTCCAATTTTATCTTCTTTCTTCTTACACTGCACTCTGTATTGCTTAATCTTTGACATCAAATGATCCTTTTCGAGCATCCATGACTTCTCTTTACTTTGGTTTTCAAATCTGAGTTGCAAAAAGTCTTTGGTACTCTCATAGAGCAGATCCTGGGTATGGTGGAGACTATGAAACCAAGTACAAACATGGACATGAAGATGCTTATGCAGCACATACAATACACAGTCATTCCAAACAACAGGAAGTCAGAGGTTCTTTTAAAATTGGGCAATATATACATTCTGTAAAATATCAGTAGTTTAAAAAATATGCTTCATTTGAGCACTTGCAATCTTACATATTTTACTGGATAAAGTGTAATGTGTCTGCCCATGCTCACTGGGTCACAGGCTGGTCTTTACAGATATTTTCCCAAGTGTCAATTTCAGGTTACATAATTAAAAGAACTACAGAAATATTTACATATAGCCTGCACAAATATGGACTATTTCCAGGTACTAGACTTTACCATAAAGAACTAAACCAGGGTGTTCTAAGGGCTAACACAGCTCTAAAATGTCCAAAACACCTTTACTTTTGCTTATGCTATGGTCTGCTTGTAAACTGCCCAGTATCAGTCTTTCCTTTTTTCAATAACTTCCTCTATGAAGTCATCCTGACAATTTTAGCCCATTTAATTTCTCCACTCTCTGAAATTCTGTATCAGTTTAAATACATACTTCTGTTATAATTCAATACTTGCTTATATAGTGTGTCATGTTTTAACCATAAACATGCATATTTTCCAACCTGAATGAAAGCGTATAACTTGTTTACCATTTATTTTTGTCCGATTACCACCAGACTGCCACAGCCTATACCACCTACTGAACATACACAAGGTACTAAGTAGGCTTGTGCTAAATACTGAGATTCAGGAATAAACAAATGATGTTTCTGTCTTAAAAAAGAATATCCCTAGAAGTTAATACCTTATCAGTTTAACACCAACATTCAGAAAAATCCTGTATCCGAGGACCAAACTGCTTGCAAAGAATATTAAACACTGTTAAACACTGTGAGGTAATCAATGCAGTTTTCCATGAACAAAGTCAGATCTACTCAGTTCTTTTCATGAATAACAGGATGCACAGGGAAAATGACAGCATAAAGCCAGGCACAAAGGAGAGTAACTGTCACCAGATGAAAATGCATACATGTGTATTTGTTTATTCAGGTCTATGTGTATGTGCACTAAGGGACAGACTGATTCAGTTACCACACGATCTCTCTTGCTTTCAGTGAGTTATTCTATTCTCTCTTACACTTATGTTCTCAGTTACAAACTGGGGAAGTATGTTCTTGTTAATGCACAAACGGTTTGAAAGTGACCCAAAGGGCAGCCCTTAATGGCCTTGGATTTCATGCCATTCAATATCCTTAGCATGATCTGCCTAATGGAAGGAACTGATCACGTTCTCAGATATGAAGATGATGCGAAACTAGGACGGTTGCTAATATTCTGTAAGACAGATATAAAACCACAAATTACTGTGACAATTTAAAAATATTGTTTCCATAAAAACAATTAAAATCCAATGAAAAGTGAAGATGTTATGCTTAAAGAAAAAAATAACAAAAACATCAACGAAGATGAGGAGGCACTAGCCAAAGGCAAACATATTACAGCATGTTAAGAGAAACAGAGCCTGCAAAGGTCAGAAGGTATGCTCTCCCCTGAATGGTCAGAGATCTTAATTTGAGTATCATGTCCAGTTTTAATCACCACACTTTAAAATGGTGGAAGACACTAGAAAAGACAATGGAGGAGACAATAAAAAAGCGATAAAGGGATAAAGAAGGTACTGTGAAAAAATATTCTAAAATGTGGGATCTTTAATGGAGAAAAGTGGCAGTAAGACACAACTTGATAAGGATCATTAAGTATTCAACAAAGGTTTTGTACACCTGTTATGCACACAGGGCAGGACAGAGGCTACAGCAAGACCCTGGGAACAGACATAATTACAATAGGTGGTGATAAGTGGCACCAGAGAGGCATGCTCATCTTTATGGGGATGTGGAGGAGGAAAAACTGAGTTTTGCCCAGGGAAGTCTGCAGAGAAAGGGTGACACTGCAAAGCAAGGTACCTGCCACAGAGCAAGGGTTCCCTAAATAACAGATATTAGTCTGGCTGAAGGACAAGGTGACAGCAACAAAGAAGCTCAGACCAAAAAGGTTAACTTGATGCCAGGTGATGATGTTCCTAATAATTCATGCTAAAGTAGCAGGACTTTATCATAAGACAAAGGGGGAGTCAGCAAGTGCTTTTAAGCTACTGATAACTCCTAATGTGGGAGCTAACTCGTAACAGTGAAGAACACCAGACAACACAAAGGGACCAGTGATGGGAAGAACAGGTAGACTGTTGCAACAATTTCAACAGGAATATTGCTTGAGCCAATGTAGCACGACCAAGAGGGCAGAAAATGGATTTGAGAGGCTCTCAGGCTTACTCGATAGGGTTTGCAGTTAGGGAATAAGAGAATGAGGAGTTGAAGATAATCCTGAGGTTTCAATCTTGGGAAACTGGATGGATGTCATTTCCCATTTAGTTTAATGATGTCACAGGTCTGTGATAGGGGTTACTTGTTGAGAAAGACAGTTTGGTTTCAGTCAGGGTACATTTGAGGTGTACATGTTCAACTGAAAATGCCTTTACAGCACAAGTCTGGCCTCTGCAATCGGACCAAAAGCTGAGAAAGGTTAGACAGGTAAAGAACCAGGGACCGCAGAAATCAAGGGAAATTAATTTCAAAGAAGGGGTGATCAATAGTGCCAAATCCGCAGAAAGGTCCTAATTACAAGGAGGTCTTCAGAGAGACAACTGATCCTAGTAATTAGGAGTCAATGAGGACCTTGGGAAGGGCATGCCTATAACATGGTGGGGATGAAATCAGACTGCAGAAAGGGGAGGAGACAGACAGGTAAGGAACAAAAACAGTAAGTAGAGAGAGTGCGGATTTTTGTACAGGTATGTGAAGTCATATTTTTCCATATTCATGAAGGACTGAATAAAAGGGAAAGGCCTTTCTATACTGTGTCAGATAACATATTAGTGGATAAAAGAATATTTCTTATCTGCTAAGATTAAGCCAAAACAGAAAGCGGTTAAGCAGACTTGTGGCTTACCCAGCAGCTTCAAGAAAAGACAATAGCATTCCTGGCAAAGCCCAGACACCCACCAACACAGAGGCAGGGGTGTCCGATGAAGATAGTTTTTTCAAGGTCCCTTTCAGTTCCATGATCCTTTGTTGCTACATTATAGGACAGTTAACTTTTAAGCCATTCAGAAAAATATAAAAATATGTCGGTACCGCTTTATTAAACACTCACTTTTTAGTAAGCTCTTTGATTTTGTCCTGATTTCTCTGGTGATGAACTTGGATTTCTTCAGTGCGAATCCGTCTATCCTCCATGAGCCCTTCAACTTGCTCTCTAGAAAGCTTGGTCTGTTCTTCTAGCTGAGCCTGCAGGGCTTCCACCTAAATAGGCCAAAAGGGGTGAGCCTCCCACTCCTGCCCTACTTCCCCTTATCTCTTACCTCTAAAAGTGAGCCTTTCCCCAGAAAAATTTAAAGAAAAGAAACCTCACAAACAAAAAAACCCAAAAGCAAATCAGCAAAACAAATAGAAGAAAAATCTTACCTGTACTCCTCCCTAGTAAACAGGGCCAGGCTATACAAGTGCAGACTGTCCACACTAAGTTAAGTATTGATACACACAGAAGGCTGGAAAATCCAGTTTCTCTACCCTAAGAGTCTTGCCTTTTCACTATCTTTTAGATACTATTTGGGCTTTTTGGACTTTTAGAACTATTTGCCTTTTAAGACTCCTGGTTGCATAGAAATAGGATGACCTTTTCATTTTTTAATTACAAAACTCAAGCAAAATAAGCCCAATATAATCTTCTCCTCTGTGTCTGGCTGTCATGACTCCAAATGGAGACACTGTAGAAACTGTCACTTAAATCAACAGACATTCCCTCCTCTATCATATAGGAACTTGAGTGCAAGGAGATGAAAAATCATGGTTGCAAATGATAAACAGTTACCAAGTGGTAAAAGATGACTCATTACTTTCCTTGACTTTAGAACACACACTAAATAAATGGACATACCCCCAAAGGTCGATCTGTCAGCACAGACGATTCTATTTATCCTCTAGGCCAACCACAAGGGAATTCTTGCTGTATTATGGTTTTGTTAGGTGGGGCTTAGCATATAAGCTGAAGCAACTGAAGGTTTGGAAAAACACTTCTAGAATGGTTGAGTACAGTATAATGGTTTCAGAATATAAGTTCTCAGAAATTAGGAACAACCTCAATTTTCTCAATCACGAGGCCCAGATACAACACATGCACAAGGAGACACTTATCATATGATAATGAAGGTATGATACACAAAGCTGAACTCATGTATGAAAACTGTCTTGGTCTGCCAAAATAAATTCTTTACCTGTAGGATGAGTATTTGTATGTCTCTCTGGTACTGCTCAGAATTTTCTTCCTTCTTTCTCATTGCTGATTTTCTTTGACTTACTTTAGAATCATCTAAAGAAGAAAACAAAAATTAACAAAGACCTTTCCTTAGCTTTTCTGCTATTCAAGACTTTTCCTTAGCTTATTCTGTTATTCAGCATTATGTCTGCAGAGGTGTTTGGTTTCATTTACCTGTAAGTAAGGAAAGGAAAAGATACTATAACTATAGTGCTTTATTTTTCAAGTAGGAATCTCTATAAGGGAACTCTGCTAGGATATCACCTGTATAATAATATTCACCTTTCTGAAAAAAAACCACTAAGTTTTCCTTTGGAGTTGTGTCTATTTTCTTTGTAAAACCTTATTTAACCAGAAGGGTAAAGAATAAGAAAAACTAAACCTAAACATTTTGGTCATGATATATCATGCAATTTTCAAAACATAAATTTATTTTAAAAATCACAAGAAAAACAATTTGTAACTATGTGTAGTGATGGGTATTAACTAGATTTAATGTGGTGGTCTTTTCATAACCTATACAAATATCGAATCATGTTCTATGCTGGAAACTGATATAATGTTATATGTCAGTTATATCTCAATTAAAAAAAAAGACAAAGAAATAAATTTGGGATTTCCATAAAAAAAAAAAAAGAGAGAGAGAGATGAGACTGAGGCTTTTAGAAAGGCTAATTAATAGTCTGTAAAGTTGTCCAAATCTATTTTGACTTACCACCGAAAGCATGTTACTTATATATCTTTTATTCTACTTCATTAAAACATTATGGAAAGGTTAAAAAAAGAAACTCAAAAGATCTTAGATCTCCACAGGCATTGTAAGAACATCCATTATTACTGTATAGTAAGAAATAATTATTTGCACTGTGCTTTTGAATTCTGCCTCAATGAGAAATTTGTAATAATATGGTTGGTACCTGCTCTGAAAACTGAAGATTCACTCTGTTCACATACACCAACAGCTTGGACAGTCTTTTGGAGAATGCTGACCTGAGGGAGCAAAAAAAAAAAAAAGGTAGAGAAGTAGCCTTCCTATAGATTTTTTAGCTTTAGTTCCATAGATCAACACTATTCATAAATCAAATTGGTCAAAATTGATATAATCATATAAAGATGTCATGCATGTGAGAAACAAAAGATGACAAAGTAACAAACTGAATAAAATGTGATATAAACTAAAAAAATATAATGTCAGGGTTATCAGCAATATATACATAAAAAAAGTAATTGTCTTTAACAGAGGCCATTAGGAAAGTAATAGAAACACAGGAATATGTATATGCACATATGTATAAAGACACTCATTGAGGCAACATTTACAGAAGTGAGAAAATGGGAAGAGTATACTTACACATAAATATTCCTAATGAATGGAAAAGAGCTTTATCTCTGGGGTATAGAATTAAGGGAGACTGCCACTTTTACATGACAGAGTTCTGAAATCTGCATGTTTGTTTTTAATAAAGACCATCCATTACTTTTGTAATCAGCATAAAGAAAGATTAAAAAAGAAATCTGAGTACTGAAACTTGCTCCCACACAAACGAAGTCTGCTCCCGTCTTCCTCTCTAATCATGCAAATGCTTTAGGTTTCCAAATGTCAAAATGAGGTAAACAATGCTACTTCCCAAAGTTTTTGAAGAAAAAGAACAAAATCATAAAGCTCTTTGTAATTACAGAAAATACTTTGAAAACCTAAACATAGAACTATGATAACTAATTATTCTTCTATCTTCTTTTACAAGTACCAAAATGCTCTGATTATTTTGTAAATAATATTTTTGGTTCTTATAGAAGCTGTGCTTACCATATTATACCAAAGATTACTCACTTTGTTGGGCGGCTCCTTATAAAAATAGGTCACTTCTCCAGTGTCTATCCCCACAAGTGCCAAGAGATTCTGAATCTTTTTCTTGTCTTCTAGCTCCCTGCAGTTCTCAGAGAGTAAGCACATAGTATGTCCAGAGTAAGTTATTTTTTCTGGCTAAAGAATCTCCCTTCTGACTTACATGTTTTCAAAACAATGGTAAACTAAGATTAAAACTGAATAGGATTTATCTAGACCATCGCTCTAATTTTTAAAACATCAGGTGTTTATATTCAAGAATTCAGAAAGAAGGGGCCAGAAAATAACTTTTTAGATGGTTCTAGAAGAGAACTGTTGTGGATGCTAGGGTCACCTGCCCACGTTCTCTCCTTCAGGACTAATGGGTTCATCACCCCAACAGTAACATCACAAAGAATGTACATGGTAGTGATTTCCCCAGTCCTTCCCCAAAGGGCCTATCGCCATTTATTCAGATAATTGCACACTGGGGAAAAGGAAATACCCAGGCATTTCAAGGCCTCTGGAGGCAGGGTCTGAGTTGACACTGATGCCTGGTGGTCTGAAGCAACATCATGGCACTGGAGCATATGGGAACCATATAATAAAAGGAATTTTGGTCCCGGTTCAGCTCACCATGGACCCACTAGAGCCAGACCCAATCAGTGATCATTTCCCCCATCTACAAATGTGTAAATGGAATGGACATATTTAGTAGTTGGCCTCCCAACTGGTTTCTTCGCTTCTGGGTTAAGGCAAGTAGAGGCCTCTGAAACTGCCCCTCCCAGCCATGATAGTAAATAAAGGCCTGAAGGATGTAGGGGTGGAGGTTTCCATCAAATCCCCACTTAATTTGCAAGTATGACCTATGCAAGTTGGACAGGTAACACTGCACAACCACCAAACAGTCCCAGTTTCACTGGGTCAGATGTAGTGTTTCTGCTGGAGCAGATTAACTTGGTCTTAGGTACATGGTATTGGCTGCTGATTATGCAAATGTTTTCCTCTCCACTCCTAACAGGACCAGAAACAGTTCCCATTCAAGTGGAGTGAACAGCAGTACACTTCTTTAATCCTTCCCTAGGACCACATTAACTCTTCTGCTCTCTGTCAAATCAGCCCAGTAGGACCTAGATCTGGGCATTCCACAGATCACATTTGCTCACTACTGATGACATCATATTAAATCAGACTGGTCAGACAAGAAATGGTAAGTGCACTAGAAGCCTTGGTAAGATCCACATGCCCCAAAGGGTTGGATGTAAACCTTATAAAGCACATCAGTGAAGTTTTAGGGGTCCAGGACATTCTCTCCAAAGTAAGGATAAATCATTGCATCTCACACCTGCCCTGCCAAGAAGGAAGACAACGGCAGAGATACAGACCAGTGGAATAGAACAGAAAGACCAGAAATAAGTCCTACACATTTAGTCAAATGACTTTCAGCTGTCAGTGAAGGAAAAGACAGTCTTTTCGACATATGGTGCTGAGAAAACTACATAGCCACATGCAAAAGAACGGAGTTGGACCCTTACCTGACACCATATATAAAAATTAACTCAAAATGGGTCCAAGACCTAAACTTGGGAGCTTAAAACTATAAACACTTAGAAGAAAACATAGTGATACTGGATTTGGCAATGATTTATTGAATATGACACCAAAAGCACAAATAATAGAAGGAAAAATATGCAAACTGAACCTTTTAAGAATTAAAAACCTTTGTGCATCAAAGGACATTATCAACAGAGTAAAATGGCAATCCTGAGAATAGGAGAAAACATTTTCAAATCACTTATCTAAATCGGGATTCAAATCTGGAATATATTTAAAAAACTCCTAAAACTAAGTAACAAAAAACAAACAGCCCAATTAAAAAATGGGCAAAGGACTTAAATAGACATTTCTCTAAAAATACACAAATGATCAATAAGTATGTGAAAAAATGTTCAACATCACTATCATTAAGGCAATGTACATCAAAACGAGATACTAGTTCACACCCATTAGTATGGCTAATATTAAAAAAATAGAAAACAAGGGCTGATATTCATACAAAGAAACTGAAACCGTGCATTGCTGAAAGGAATGTAAAATGCAGCCATTGTGGAAAACAGTATGGTGGTTCTTCAAAGAAATTAAACATAGAATTAGCATATGATCCAGCAATTCCACTTCTGGATATATACACAAAATTGAAAGCAGAGACTCAAACAGGTATTTATTCACCAATGTTCACAGCAGTGCTATGCTATTCACAATAGCTAGAAGGTGGAAACAACTCAATGTCCATTAACAGATGAAGGGATAAGCAATATGTGGTATGTCCATAAAATGAAGTATTACTTGCCCTTAAAAAGGAATGAAGGGGCTATCTTGCCCCCTCCTGGCATGAGCCGGGAGCTCTGTCCTCTCAGTTTATTTCTAAATAAAAGCCTGTACTTTGCTCTCCTAAAAAAAAAAAAGAAAGAAAAAAGAAATTCTGATACATGCTACAACATAGATGAACCTTAAAATCATTGTGCTAAGTGAAATAGCTCACACACAAAAGGACAAATACTGCGTAATTCCAGTTGTATGAGGTGCCCAGAATAGGCAAATTCATAGAAAGTAGAATCGTAGTTGTCAGAGGCTAGAGGAGGGGGAATGGGGAGTTATCATTTAATGGGTACACAGTTTCTATATGAGATGATGAAAAAGTTCTGGAGATGAATGGTGGTGATGACTGCACAATAATGTGAATGTACTTAATGCCAATGAACAATACACTTAAAAATGATTGCAGTGGTAAATTTCATGTTACACAAGTTTTACCACATTTGAAAAGGAAGAAAGAAGTCTAATGCAGCGGATGCTGTGCACTGCTGCCCAGATGCCGCCTTCAGGACCAAGACACTCATTTCCCAGAAGTGGAGTCCTCCAAGACCTGCCCTTGGCTGAAGGCGCTGCCTCTCCCAAGTTTACACCCCAGCCCTGGTGGCAGCTGACATCGAATGACTGGTCACTGTGGGGGGCACCAAAGTCCAACTCCTTTGCCTCTGAAAGACTGTCCTAGCCTCCAAACCCACTGTGGACTCAAGTTGGCTAAAGCCTCTGTCACCATTGCACAACAGTCCGAATTCTCCCTCTGCCCAAATCTGCTCTTAGATGTTATTCCTGAGAGCCCCCATACTAACCAGCCTGCAGGCAAACCTCCGTCTCAGAGTCTGTTTCCTGGGGAACACAATTTAAGAGAATGACCAGAGGAAATTTATCTTGTTTAGTGCAATTAAGAAATGTAACCCCAGCATTTCCCTTCTACTTGGTACCTGATCCTCAGTTGGTCATTTTCCGAGTAGAGGCGTAGAACGTGTTCCCGTTCCTGAAAGAGGCAGACTTGCATATCGCTTAGTGCTTTCTGCAATTCAGCAACCTCTTCCTCCCTCTGCTGCAAATCCCTTTCTAGTTTATGCTGGAAAAAAAAGTAAGTTGAATATCTCTTATTGTATATGGTGGAGTCACTTTGTGTAAGATATTACAAAGTGAATGCCTTCACCAATACAGAATTCAAATGACTTGAGTTTTAAAACTACAGGTTAATGTGATGTTGGCATATAACGTCAAAGCTCTCCTATCTTCCTTTTCCAGACTATACAACTCAGAATGCCACATAACTCATCTGTTCTATTCATCTTTTTTTTTAATACTTTCTATGTATAAGCATTACAAAATTTTGGAAAACAAACATGAAAAGGTATGATTCCTGCCTGCAGAGCTGAGGAATACTGTGGGGAGACAGACATGTAAATAATTAAAATGAAATAATTATTTAATGGAGGAGCATGCATGTAAAATAGTAAAGGGGGACCTACAGCAGGAGTAAGATCTCTGAAGCCTTTTTGGGATGGTGAAAAAGATCTGAAGCCTTTCTGAGACATTCAAAACATTGAAAGATGAAGATTGCTAGGGACAAGCAGAGGGTGGGCACTCTCAGGAAAGAGATAAACAAGAGAACCATCAAAGAGCCATGCATGTCTGGGCAGCTGCAAGTGAGCTAGAGGCCGGATGTTGGTGAGGAGTTTGAACCAGGGTTGCAGCAAGAGGGATGAGGCTGTTGGAATGGATCAGGCAATATTCAGGAAGCAGAATCAATAGGATTCACCTAGAATTGGATGGAGGGACTGGGCAGAATTGTAGGCAATGATACCATTTACTAAGACAGTGAAGAAGGAAGAAGTTGAGAGTTAAGGAGTGGAGAGAGGGGAGAGGTAGTACTATGTGTGTATGTACAGGTAGGGTAGAAAAAGGAAGATTAGATCAGATGTGGACACATTAACTGGAGCTCAGAGAAGAGTGAGTCAGGATTAGTTATTTCGATGTCATCATCCCATATGTAGTAGGATAACACATGGATAAAATGAGATCCTTTGTGGTGGCCTCTGGAAAAACGCTAACATAGAAGACTAAGGAAGGGGAGCTGTGAATGGAGACAGAAGACCTGGTCAGAGAATGAGACAGAAACTGGAAAAGAAAACCACACAGAAACCAAGAAGGAAGAGTTTTCAGAAAGGAGAGAGGCCGGTAGTGACCAACACCACAAAGGTCACAGAGAGAAGAGATGATTTGGCAAATAGAACTGCAGAGCACAGGAGGAGCAGTTTTAGTGCAGCAACGAGGACAGAGACCAAACTGCAGCCAAGAAGGCACTGAGTCCGCAACAAAGTGTAGGAGTGTGGCTGAGAACGTAAAACGCCATGTACCTGAGAGTAGCTAGAGGGGGAGCACAACTGAAGAGGATGTTTTTCTTTTAAGCTGGGAAACACTTAAGTGTGTTTATATACTGAGGAGAAAAAGCCAACATCAAGCAAGACGTTAAAATAGAACACAAGGTGAAGAAAGGTGATGAAGCAGGGTTTCTTAGGAGGAAAAAGGGATGGGGGCCATGGAGAAAGCTGGATCAATTCAGCCTGAATAGGCAGAGACATCTTGCTCCTGAAGCAGTAAGAAAGAAGACAGACACGGATGTAGGCAACTGTGTGCCGATGGGCAGGAAGGGAGTCCCTGCATGCTAGCTGGTATTTCTTCTGTGCACTAGGAAGCAAGATTGCCTGGTGAGAGAGGAGGGCTAAGAAGGGGTTGCAGGCTGGAGAGTAGGGAAGGTGTGGCACAGAGGTAGAGGGAGAGGCAACCAACTATGGGTAGGTGAGAAAACAGCTGTGTAGTGACTGAAGATAAAGGAATACTTGTTTACCATGTAATGACTTGGAACCTTTCTAGGACAGTGGCTCTCAACTGCAGAGATTCTGCCTATGCCCCAGGAGAAATCTGGCAAAGTCTGCAGGCATGTTTGATTGTCACAGCTGAGGGTGGGGTGGGGGGCAAGGGAGGTGTGCTACTGGGATCTAGTAAATAGAGCCCAAGGATGCTGCTAAATGTCCGACAATATACAGCAAAGAATTACCAAGCTCCAAATGTCAACAATGCCAAGGTTGAGGAATCCTGCTCCAGAACAGGGGGGAGAATTGATTAAATCATAGCTAGGGTTTTTGCCATGCAAGCGGAGCAGAAGAATAAGTGGGGGGGGTCACATGCACTTACTACTGCAGCAAAGCCTCATGGCTTCAGGTTAGAAGGGAAGGACAGGATGTCAGAGGTGGATATGCTTAGAAAGCTGAAAAATCAAGGAGCTACATAAGTAACAGTGAAGCTAAGTGAGGTCAGGTTTAAGGAGTGGAAGAACTACAAATATGAGAGACCACGATGTAAGAGTTCAAGACTTTAGAGGTGGAGCAGTTTGCATGGTGGAGGCAGTTAGGACTTATGAAGGACCCAAAAGTGGGTAGGAAGCTAGGCTGGGGAGGAAGGAAATAAAAAAAGAATACTTTTTATAAATTATCTCCTTGTGATACAAGCTGACACTTCTTGATCTTTTCTCAGAGATGAAAAGACTTAATCAGAACCTAAAAGTGCCTGCAACATTTGTTTTTTTCTTCATTCTGTACAGCAATTTTATTCTCCTCTCTGTGATCATCATTATTCCATAGCTCCTGGGTAGGTCAAATTCAGTTTCGCATTTAAGAATACCTCTATCTGACCTGTGCTCCTAGAAATTAAATTTCATTTTTCAAAATCAATACCATCAAGTAACATTCTAGCAGCAGCGATAGAGAGGGCAATACAGTTCACTCTGCACCTTCTAAATGTCTGTCACAACACAGCTTACCTCAGACGGGCTTGGAGCCAAAGCTTGGTAAGACACCGATGATACGGTTTTAAGTCACTGTGCTCAACAGTCCGTCTATCTAACCTAGCATCCCAAATCAAGGCCTTAAAGGCAAAATAATTATTTGCCTCTCTATCCTGGCAAAAATAAACACTGAATAAAAATAGGCATCTCTTTTCAGGCTGGTGCTTTACTTCATCCAGAATTAATACTTCCTCCCATTTTTTAATAAGGTTACTAAGGATGAATTATTTGTGAGTATTCAAACCCAGGCCTTTTGATCCATGGGTGGTGTGCTTGCAACGAACCATAGCTGTTCTTAGTTTCCTTGATAATGACTTATTTAAAACTTTGACTTTGGGAGGTCTCTGGGACCAATTCCTTTCTTGCCATCACTCTTTGGTCTGAGTTTCCAAGGGCCACACACCTCACCCACTGCAGCCCTCCAACCATGGTCTGGCCTCAGCAGGAGAGGAAGGCTGTTTCTCAGCCGATACTGGGGCAAAGGTATAGGGCCCTTGGTGGTTCCGGAACCCATTCCAAGGAGCGTGAGCCCACCCGTGCCTCCGGGCCCACCCTTTCATCCCACAGGAGTTGTTAAGATTCCTGTATCATCTCTTTTTTACCTGTTCCTCAAAGGCTTCTTTGTATAATTCTAGTTTATTCAATAGGTCCTCATTTTCTACCTCACACTCAGCCATCTTCTTCTGATAATATTCCAGAAGCTCCCGAGAAGGGCAGAGGAGAGCCAGACGATCTTTGATGGAAGGCAAGGGAGTTGACTCCACTGAATCTGGGAAAGACACTCCCTTCCACCTGGTGGAACCACTGAGGCTATAGGATGAACCATGTTTGGGGACAGTGGTCAGCCTATATGAAATTAGATAAGACATATTCATTAAACTCTTTGGACATTTATGAAACACTGTAATTTCTTTTTTTTAAATTTTTTATTAAGGTATTATTGATATACACTCTTACAAAGGTTTCACATGAAAAACAGTGTGATTACTACATTTACCCATATTATCAAGTCCCCACTCATACCCCAATGTAGTCACTGTCCATCAGTGTAGTAAGATGCCACAGATTCACTGTTTGCCTTCTCTGTACTACACTGTTTTCCCCATGATCCCCCACACCATGAAACACTGTAATTTCTTAAATAAAAAATGGGTTTATGTTCTTAAAGTGCTTACAATTAACCTTGAAAATGATGCCACAAGTTAGGGTATAATATTATGAATGGCTTTCCAATTATTAAAGGCTTAAAGCTGGATTCAAAATACCTGTTAGACAGCATTAGGCTCATAGACACTGAGAAGTGACTAGTGGTTACCAAGGGGGGAGAGGAGTGGTGGGGGGACGGACTGCTGAACCACTGTGATGGACATTTAATAAAATAAAAAATAGAGGATCCAAAAAAGATGGTGGTGTGAGAAGACAGAAACCTCCTCCCCAGATCACATAAAATACAAAAATACAGCAAATATAACTAATCCTGAAAAGCCAACCTGAAGACTGCAGAACAGACTGCCCATATCTACGGAAAAGAAAAGACCTCACAGAAAAGGGTAAAGGAGCAAAGCCGCAATCCAGTGGGACGGAGCCCTCCCCCCACCCACAGGCAGGAGGAAGAGAAATGGAGCAGGGAGAGAGTAGAAGCCCAGGACGGCTTAACACCCTGCCCTGGAGATCTGCTCCAGGAGCACAAACCCACATTACATGGTGCTCTAGAGACCAGAGGTGTTGGAAAGCAAAGACAGGCAAAATACTCTGAAAGACTTAGATTCCAGCAACTTGTGGAGAACAGGTACGCACAACCAGCACCCCTGCAACAAAAGAAAGGTGGGCAGTTTGAAAGACTTCTGAGCAGGGAGGGGGGTGCTAAAGGGGCAAGGATTACACAGAGATTGCCACTCAGGAGGAAGGACAGGTGGACAAAATCGTCCCAGCACACTCAGCCTAGCATCTTGGGAACTCTCAGGAGCTTCAGATGCTCCATCTCCCTGGTTGGCAACTCAGCCGCGAGGCTCCCCCCTCCCCATTCCACTGTAATGTGCACCCTGTCGCTCCTCCTCCCACCCACAGGCACGGATCCACACACCTGCTGCCCCACCTCACAGCAGCTAAAGAGGCTCCTTCCTGCACTTGGCCCACAGGACCTGGCAGTGGAGGCAGGCAGTGCAGCCAAGAAAGCAGGAAACCCTCCCAACGAAGCTCCTTCCTCCCAGCAGGCACCTGGTCTGCTCACCTGTGACCCCATCACTGCTACAGGTGCACAGCAGCTCCAGAGAGTAGAGCTTCTGGGCACTTGAGAGCGCTGCCTACACAAAGTTCTTATTCCATAGGAAACATTAAAATTGAACTGGCAAAGGAATTTGGTTCAAACAAAATTACAAGAAAAAAATGCCAGAAAGAGGGCTTAGTGAAACTGAAATCAACAAACTCCCTGATAAAGATATCAAAAAAAAAGAAGTCACTCAACTTCCGGGAATATGGTGGCGTGAGCAGGGCGGCAGAAATCGCCTCCCAAAACTAAATATATCTATGAAAATACAGCAAATACAACTATTCCTAAAAGACAGACCAGAATACACAGGAAAGCGCACAGCGTGCAGCTACACCTGAGAGGACACGGCACCCCGCGAGGTGGAGCTATAAAGGGCCCTGTGGAGCGGTGCAGCCACGGCTGTGGAATAGTGGAGCAACAGCGCCACCTACAGCATCCCCACACAATCTACTCCTGGTGGGCGAGTTTTTGTTTGTTTGTTTGTTTTGTTTTGTTTTTTGTTTTTTCTTCTCTTCCTTTTCTTTCTTTTTTTTCTTTTTGTTTTCTTTCTTTCTGTTTTTGTTTCTCTTTCTTTTTAAAGTCTTAAAGAGCCGAGCTGACATACATGGCAACTACCAGCGACCACTTCTATAGCCATGAAAAGACAGAGGAATATGGTCCAGACTAAGATCAACCAGACAACCCCAGAGAGGGAGCCTGAAGGGATGGAAATGCACAATCTTCCTGAAAAAGAATTCAGAATAAAAGTCATAAAGATGCTGATGGATCTAGAGAGAAATGTGCAAGAGCTGAGGGAGGAAGTGAGGGAAGTGAGGAAAGACAATTCAGAAATCAGACAAGCGATCGACGGGCTTAACAGCAGACTGGATGAGATGCAAGAGACTGTTAATGGAATAGAAATAAGAAAACAGGAAAACAGAGAAGCTGAGGCAGACAGAGATAAAAGGATCTGGAGTAATGAAAGGATATTAAGAGAACTGTGTGACCAATCCAAACTGAACAATATTCACATTATAGGAGTACCAGAAGAAGAAGAGAGAGAAAAAGGGATAGAAAGTGTCTTTGAAGAAATAATTGCTGAAAACTTTCCCATGCTGGGGAAGGAAACAGTCTCGCAGTCCATGGAAGCCCACAGATCTCCCAACACAAGGGACCCAAGGAAGACAACACCAAGACACATAATAATTAAAATGGCAAAGATCAAAGATAAAGACAGAAGAGTATTAAAGGCAGCTAGAGAGAGAAAAAAGATCACCTACAAAGGAAAACCCATCAGACTATCATCAGACTTCTCAACAGAAACCTTACAGGCCAGAAGAGAATGGCATGATATATTTAACGTAATGAAACAGAAGGGCCTCGAACCAAGAATATTGTATCCAGCACGATTATCATTTAAATATGACAGAGGGATTAAACAATTTACAGACAAGCGAAAGTTGAGAGAGTTTCCCTCTCATAAACCACCACTACAGGATATCTTAAATGGACTGCTCTAGAGGGAAGCAAGCGTAAGGCTAAAAACATGTCACCTGAGAAAATAAAATCATAGCAAAGAAAGCAGACCATCCAAATACTAAGTAAAGGCAAAGAATAAAACACCTAGTATATAAAGAATGGAGGAGGAAGAATAAGAAGGAAGAGAAATAAAGAAACATCAGACGGTGTTTACAATAACTTAACAAGAAAGTTAAGTTAGATTGTTAGAGAGTAAAGAAACAACCTTTGAACCTTTGGTAACCATGAATCTAAAGCCAGCAATGGCAAGAAGTACATTATCTATCGATAATGACCCTAAATGTAAATAGACTGAATGCACCAATCAAGACACAGAGTAACAGAATGGATAAAAAAGCAAGACCCATCTATATGCTGCTTACAAGAGACTCACCTCAAACCCAAAGATATACACAGACTAAAAGTGAAGGGATGAAAAAAGATATTTCATGCAAACAACAAAGAGAAAAAAGCAGGTGTTGCAGTACTTGTATCAGACAAAATAGACTTCAAAACGAAGAAAGTAGCAAGAGATAAAGAAGGACATTACATAATGATAAAGGGGTCAGTCCAACAAGAAGATATAACCACTATAAATATATATGCACCCAACACAAGAGCGCCAGCATATGTGAAACAAATACTAACAGAATTAAAGGAGGAAATAGACAGCAATGCATTCATTTTAGGAGACTTCAACACACCACTCACTCCAACGGACAGATCAACCAGACAGAGAATAAGTAAAGACACAGAGGCACTGAACAACACACTAGAACAGATGGACCTAACAGACATCTACAGAACTCTACACCCAAAAGCAACAGGATACATATTCTTCCTAAGTGCACATGGAACATTTTTCAGAATAGACCACGTACTAGGCCACAAAAAGAACTTCAGTAAATTAAAAAATATTGAAATCCTACCAACCTACTACTCAGATCACAAAGGTATAAAACTAGAAATAAATTTTAGAAAGAAATCAAAAAGGCTCACAAATACATGGAGACTTAACAACATTCTCCTAATTAATCAATGGGTTAACGACCAAATCAAAACAGAAATCAAAGAATATATGGAGACTAATGACAACAACAACACAAAGCCACAACTTCTGTGGGACGCAGCAAAGGCAGTTCTAAGAGGAAAGTATATTGCAATCCAGGCCTATTTAAAGAAGGAAGAACATTCCCAAATGAATAGTCTAAAGACACAATTACTGAAATTGGAAAAAGAAGAAATGAGGCCCAAAGTCACCAGAAGAAGGGACATAATAAAGATCAGAGAAGAAATAAATAAAATTGAGAAGAATAAAACAATAGAAAAAAATCAATAAAACCAAGAGCCGGTTCTTTGAAAAAATAAACAAAATAGATAAACCCCTAGCCAGGCTCATTAAGAGAAAAAGAGAATCTACACACATAAACATAATCACAAATGAGAAAGGAAAAATAACGATGGACCCCACAGAAATACAAAGAATTATAAGAGAATATTACGAGCATTTATATGCTAACAAGCTGGAAAACATAGAAGAAATGGACAGCTTCTTAGAAAAATACAACCTTCCAAGACTGACCAAGCAAGAAACAGAAAAACTACACAGACCAATCACCAGCAATGAAACTGAATCGGTAATCAAAAAACTACCCAAGAACAAAATCCCCGGACCAGATGGATTCACCTCTGAATTCTACCAGACATATAGAGAAGAAATAACACCCATTCTCCTTAAAGTTTTTCAAAAAATAGAAGAGGAGGGAATACTTCCAAACTCATTCTATGAAGCCAGCATCACTCTAATACCAAAACCTGGCAAAGACTTCACCAAAAAAGAAAATTACACACCAATATCCCTGATGAACGTAGATGCAAAAATACTCAACAAAATATTAGCAAACCGAATTCAAAAGTACATCAAGAGGATCATACACCATGATCAAGTGGGATTCATCCCAGGGACGCAAGGATGGTACAACATTCAAATATCCATCAACATCATCCACCACATAAACAAAAAGAAGAACAAAAAACACATGATCATCTCCATAGATGCTGAAAAAGCATTTGATAAAATTCAGCATCCATTCATGATTAAAACTCTCAACAAAATGGGTATAGACGGCAAGTACCTCAACATCATAAAGGCTATATATGACAAACCCACAGCTAACATCATACTTAATAGCGAGAAGCTGAAAGCTTTTCATCTAAGATCGGGAACAAGACAGGGGTGCCCACTCTCTCCACTGTTATTCAACATAGTACTGGAGGTCCTAGCCACGGCAATCATACAAAACAAAGACATACAAGGCATCCAAATTGGTAGAGAAGAAGTCAAATTGTCACTATTTGCAGATGACATGATACTGTACATAAAAAACCCTAAAGACTCCATTCCAAAACTACTAGAACTAATACCTGAATTCAGCAAAGTTGCAGGATACAAAATTAACACACAGAAATCTGTTGCTTTCCTATACATTAACGATGAACTAACAGAAAGAGAAATCAGAAAAACAATCCCATTCACAACTGCATCAAAAAGAATAAAATACCTAGGAATAAACCTAACCAAGGAAGTGAAAGACCTGTACTCTGAAAACTACAAGACACTCCTAAGAGAAATTAAAGAGGACACTAATAAATGGAAATGCATCCCATGCTCTTGGCTAGGAAGAATAAATATTGTCAAAATGGCTATACTACCTAAAGCAATCTACAGATTCAACGCAATCCCTATCAAACTACCAACAGCTTTCTTCAATGAACTGGAATAAATAATTCTAAAATTCATATGGAACCACGAAAGACCCTGAATAGCCAAAGCAATCCTGAGAAGGAGGAATAAAACGGGGAATTACGCTCCCTGACTTCAAGCTCTACTACAAAGCCACAGTAATCAAGACAATTTGGTACTGGCACAAAAACAGACCCACAGACCAGTGGAACAGAATAGAAAATCCAAACATTAACCCAAACATATACGGTCAATTAATATTTGATAAAGGAGCCTTGGATATACAATGGGGAGATGACAGCCTCTTCAGTAGCTGGTGTTGGAGAAACTGGACAGCTACATGTAAGAGAATGAAACTGGACTACTGTCTAGCCCCATACACAAAGGTAAACTCAAGGTGGATCAAAGACCTGAATGTTAGTCATGAAACCATAAAACTCTTAGAAAAAAACATAGGCAAAAATCTCTTGGACATAAACATGAGTGACTTCTTCATGAACATATCTCCCCGGGCAAGGGAAACAAAAGCAATAATGAACAAGTGGGACTCTATCAAGCTGAAAAGCTTCTGTACAGCAAAGGACACCATCAGTAGAACAAAAAGACATCCTACAGTATAGGAGAATATATTCATAAATGATGTATCTGATAAGGGGTTGACATCCAAAATATATAAAGAACTCACGCACCTTAACAAACAAAAAGCAAGTAATCCAATTAAGAAATGGGCACAGGACATGAACAGACACTTCTCTAAAGAAGAAATTCAGATGGCCAATAGGCACATGAAAAGATGCTCCACATCGCTGATCATCAGAGAAATGCAGATTAAAACCACAATGAGATATCACCTCACACCAGTGAGGATGGCCAACATCCAAAACACAAACAACAACAAATGTTGGTGAGGATGTGGAGAAAAGGGAACCCTCCTACACTGCTGGTGGGAATGCAAATTAGTTCAACCATTGTGGAAAGCAGTATGGAGGTTCCTCAAAAAACTCAAAAGAGAAATACCATTTGACCCAGGAATCCCACTCCTAGGAATTTACCCTAAGAATGCAGCAGCCCAGTTTGAAAAATACATATGCACCCCTATGTTTATGGCAGCACTATTTACAATAGCCAAGAAATGGAAGCAACCTAAGTGTCCATCAGTAGATGAATGGATAAAGAAGATGTGGTACATATACACAATGGAATATTATTCAGCCATAAGAAGAAAACAAATCCTACCATTTGCAACAACATGAATGGAGCTAGAGGGTATTATGCTCAGTGAAATATGCCAAGCCGAAAAAGACAAATATCAAATGATTTCACTCATATGTGGAGTATAAGAACAAAGAAAAAAAACTGAAGGAACAAAACAGCAGCAGACTCACAGAACCCAAGAATGGACTAATAGTTACCAAAGGGAAAGGGACTGGGGAGGATGGGTGGTAAGGGAGGGATAAGAGGGTTAAAGGGGCATTACAATTAGCAGATGTAAGGTGGGGGGCACGGGGAGGGCTGTACAACTCAGAGAAGACAAGTAGTGATTCTATAGCATCTCACTACGCTGATCGACAGTGATTGTAATGGGGTTGGTGGGGGGGACCTGATGAAGGGGGTCGTTTAATAACCATAATATTGCACATGTAATTGTAGATTAATGATACCAAAATAAATTATTAAAGAAAAAAAAAGTCATAAACATGCTCACAGAGCTTCAGAAAAATATTCAAGATCTCAGGGGCAACTTCAAGGAAGATAGAAACTTTGAAAAATATAGTATCTGAAATGCAACATACAATGGAGGGATTTAAAAGTAGATTAGATGAGGTAGAGGAGATGGTAAATGAAACAGAAATTAGAGAACAGGAAAACAACCTGAGGCACAGAGAGAAAACAGGATCTCTAGGAATGAAAGAATAAGAGAGCTGTGCGATCAATCCAAACGGAACAATATTCACATCATAGGGGTACCAGAAGAAAAAGAGAGAAAAAGGGATAGAAAGTCTCTTTGAAGAAATAATAGCTGAAAACTTCCCCAATCTGGGGAACGAAATAGTCTCTCAGTTCATGGAAGTGCAGAGATCTCCCAACACAAAGAACCCTAGGAAGACAACACCAAGACATACAATAATTAAAACAGCGAAGATCAAGGAGAAGAAGAATGTATTGAAAGCAACCAGAGAGGAAAAAAAAGATCACTTACAAAGGAAACCCCATTGGGCTATCAGATTTCTCAGGAGAAACCTTACAGGCCAGAAGGGAGTGGCATGATATATTTAATGCAATGAAACAGAAGGGCCTTCAATCAAGAATACTCTAACTGGCAAGATTATCATTTAAATTTGAAGCAGGGATTAAACAATTTCCAGATAAGCAGAAGTTGAGGGAATTTACCTCCCACAAACCATCTCTACAGTGTATCTTAAAGGGACTGCTCTTGATGGAAGTGCTCCTCAGGCTAAATAGCTAACACCAGAGAAAATAAAACCACAGTAAAGGAAGTAGACCAATTAATTACTAAGCAAGTACAAAATAAAATCAACTACTCACAAAGTCAGTCAAGGGATATACAGAGTACAGAATATGACACCTAATATATAGAGTGGACAAGGAAGAAGAAGGGGAGAAAAAAAATAACCTTTAGATTGTGTTTGAAACAACATAATAAGCAAGTTTTGACAGACTGTTAGATAGTAAGGAAGCTTCCCATGAACCTTTGGTAACCACAAATCTAAAGCCTGCAGTGACAATAAGTATATATTGGTAACCACTCTAAATGGAAATACACTGAATGCACCAATCAAAAGACAAAGAGTTACAGAATGGATAAAAAACAAGACCCATCTTCCAAAACTACTAGAACTAATATCTAAATTCAGCAAAGCTGCAGGATACAAAATTAATACACAGAAATCTGTTGCATTCCTGTACACTAACAATGAACTAGCAGAAAGAGAAATCAAGAAAACAATTCCATTCACAATTCCATCAAAAAGAATAAAATACCTAGGAATAAACCTAATGAAGGAAGTGAAAGACCTATACCCTGAAAACTACAAGACACTCTTAAGAGAAATTAAAGAGGACACTAATAAGTGGAAATTCATCTCATGGGGTAGGAAGAATTAATAATGTCAAAATGGTCATCATGCCTAAAGCAATCTACAGATTCAATGTAATCCCTATCAAAATAACAACAGCAGTCTTCAATAAACTGGAACAAATAGTTCTAAAATTCATATGGAACCACAAAAGACCCCGAACAGCCAAAGCAATCCTGAGAAGGAAGAATAAGCAGGGGGGATAATGCTTCCGAACTTCAAGCTCTACTACAAAGCCATAGTAATCAAGACAATCTGGTACTGGCACAAGAACAGACCCATAGGTCAATGGAACAGAATACAGAGTCCAGATATTAACCCAAGTATATACGGTCACTAAATATACGATAAAGGAGCCATGGATATACAATGGGAAATGACAGCCTTTCCAACAACTGGTGTTGGCAAAACTGGACAGCTACATGAAAGAGAATGAAACTGGATTATTGTCCAACCCCATACACAAAAGTAAATTCAAAATAGATCAAAGATCTGAATGTAAGTCATGAAACTATAAAACTTTGAGAAGACAATATAGGCAAAAGTCTCTTGAATATAAACATGAGCAACTTTTTCCTGAACACTTCTCCTCAGGCAAGGAAAACGAAATACAAAATGAACAAATGGGACATCAAACTGAAGTTTCTGTACAGCAAAGGACACCATCAGAAGAACAAAAAGGCATCCTACAGTATGGGAGAATATATTTGTAAACGACATATCTGATAGGGGGTTAACAACATCCAAAATATATAAAGAACTCACACGCATTAACACCCAAAAAGCAAACAAACTAATTAAAAAATGGGCGGAGGATCTGAACAGACACTTCTCCAAAAAACAAATTTGAAGGGCCAACAGGCATATGAAAAGATGCTCCACATTGCTAATCATCAGGAAAATGCAAATTAAAACCACAATGAGATATTACCTCACACTAGTTAGGATGACCAATATCCATAAGACAAGGAACAACAAATGCTGGCGAGGACGCGAAGAAAGGGGAAGCCTCTTACACTGTTGGTGGGAATGAATGTTAGTTCAACTATTGTGGAAGGTAATATGGAGGTTCCTCAAGAAACTAAAAATAGAAATACCATTTAACCCAAGAATTCCACTCCTATGAATTTATCTGAAGGAAACAAGATCCTAGATTCAAAGACATATGCACCTCTATGTGTACTGCACCACTATTTACAATAGACAAGATATGGAAGCAACCTAAGTGTCCATCAGTAGATGAATGGGTAAAGAAGAGATGGTACATATATACACAATGGAATATTATTTAGCCATAAAAAGAAGACAAGTCCTACCATTTCTAACAACATGGATGGAGCTAGAGGGTGTTATGCTTAGTGAAGTAAGTCAGGTGGAGAAGGACAAGTACCAAATGACTTCACTCATTTGTGGAGTAAAACAACAAAGCAAAACTGAAGGAACAAAATAGCAGCAGACTCACAGACTCCAAGAAGGGACTAGTGGTTACCAAAGGGGAGGGGTTGGGGAGGGTGGGTGGGGAAGGAGGGAGAAGTGGACTAAGGGGCATTATAATTTGCAATCACAATATAGGTAGGTCACAGGGAAGGCAGTATGGCATGGAGAAGACAAGTAATGACTCTAGCATCTTACTAGCTGATGGATAGTGACTGCATTGGGAAGGTGAGGACTTGATAATATGGGTGAATGCTGAAACCACAATGTTGCTTATGTGAAACCTTCATAAGATTGTATATCAATGATACTTTAATTTTTAAAAAATCAACTCAAAAAAGGAAATATACATGTTAAGAGAGTAAAAAGATAATTTTTTTTAAAAAAGTAAACTAAGTAAGACCAAATAGTAACAGAAAATGTAATACTTTAAGACACACTAACAGGAACACTTATACAACTGCTGGTGGAGTATAACTACAGAGAGTAAATTGGCAGAATCTAGTAAAATTGCAATTCCTCTTGTAAGAAACTCATCACATATGTCCAAGGTGACTGACACAATGAAAATATTTATAGTAACATTATTTGTAATAACAGTAAGCCTTTCAAATGTCTACTTAATGGGATAACAAACTGGTATATATTGTATGATTATGCAATGGACTATTATCTGAAGTTATTAGAAAATCTCAGAGATACATGTATGAATATGAATGAACCATCCAAACAATATTAAATGGAAAAATGTAGGTAGGTGCATATATAGAAGATATTAGCACTTATTTAAGATTGAAACTTGCAAAATGAAAGTTTATTTTTAAGGATAGGTATCTAAGTGGCAAAATTAGTAAGGAAGGCAATGGCAAATGCAAGATTCAGGATTAGAAAATAGTAGTACCTCGTTAGTACCACACAACCACACCAGATCCCAATCTCTAGCATGGGGAGACATTTAAACTAAACAGACCAAGAGTAGATGAGATCAAAGGCTAATCAAAGGCAGGACAAGGACGTGCTTTCATTTATTTGCTTTTAGCAAACAGGAGATTTAAACTAAAACAATGAAAGTTAGAAAACAGATGATGCAGAAAAGCTTCACATGAAAATCAATCCACTTTGGTTAACTAACTGCAATTTACAACATAACAAAACAGCCAAGCGAAGAAACTTAATACCAGAAGCCCAGAGTTGTAGTTAGTGAAGGTTATGGTCAGCACTTTTAATAAGTAAGCCTGTAAGAAGAGATATTAAAATTCATTTTCAGTTAGCATGAACGAAAGAAAATTTACTATTTTTTTGATCATCAAGATTGTGACAGAAATACTATCTTAGTTAAGGTTTCATGTTTTCAAAGGGGGTTGCCTTACGACGGCCCTGGGAAATAGGCTAAGAGATGAACTAAGAGGTCATTCTGAATTTTGCAGAGGATAAGGATGATGTGTCATGCAGCCAGTAGATGGCAGAACCAAAATTCAAAGTCCCCTGTGTTTGTACGCTGGTAATTTTCTCTGTAATCCACGACCCATTGGCTCTGTACAAGGCCCACTCAAACCACCCAGATTCTAGTATTAACATTTAATATATCCTGGTTTTTAATTTAAATTCCATGTAAGAATAGAAAAATTAGGTCTACTGTAGAGTTTGGAAGCACCCTTGGGAATCTGGGAGTTCCCTAATTCTTCTAGTTCCTAAGCTTACATGCCACAAGGGAACTTACAGCTAAGGCTATAGAAGTCTTGATTCTTCATTTTAACAATTCAAGAATAAGCAAATGTCTTACTTTCTGGAGACAGGGGTATGTGTCGGAGTAAAGCTCATGCTGTCTTTCTCACACCTGTCAGACAAAAATTCAGAATGAAGGGTCAGGAAAGGAAAAAACAGTATAGGATGTACATACTGGTTCCCTTGTGGTGAGAATGTGATGTTTTAAAGTGTAGTATTCTTCAAAGTAGCTCCAAACCCTAAGATTCTGACTTCTGAATTTTCACAAGGCATTCTTCCTTATTTTCAAATAAAATCAGAAACATTTACTATTTGGATGGATAAGCACATAAAAGAAAAAGCCTCCTTAGTATGATGGTTATCTGCAACAATGCAAAATAAATTCACAATTCTTTTGCTGAAATTATAAAAGTGGGAGATGCAGAAAAGTCTCTAATGAGCAAGAGACCGAACGTTGAAATTAAATCAATGGCCCATTGTGGTAAATAGAGATAAATACAAAGCCATTGATATTATCTTTATTCACTGTGCTTTGCTTTATTGCTTTACCTTAGGGAAGGAATAAAAATTACTTATAAGGTTCATTCCCAATCTCCATTCCACTGATAACAAAGACCTGGAGTTCCTTTATTCTGAACAATCTTATCACAGAAATGTTCAGGAATATAAACCTCACAGTGGGGTGGGGTAGAGGGGAGTGAATACCATGTTATATAAGGGAAGGTGACGGGGAGCAGGGAAGAGGTCAAGAGCGAGAGCAGTAGCGGGCACGGAGCGGGGCTGGGAGAGAGTTTTATCAGCTTTGGGGAAAGCTGCTTTCTTATCAAGCCTGCTTGTCAATCCACTCTGACTCTGAGCAAGTCAAGAGATGACATGATGACCTACTCCTGTGTTCTTCTTCCTGGTATCTATCTGCCGATAGTCTTCAGTCCTTTGGAGAAGAATCTTGTAAAAAGAGTGAAAAGGTAATCACAATTGTTTGTTCTACATGCCATTTTCCTGCTCTTAACCCTAGAAGGCTTGCTGCCTCCTCCTTGAAGCCTTTCTTCATCTGGCTTCCACAAGATCAGGTTTTCCCCTTTCTCACAGGTCATTAATTTTCAGTCACTGCTAGTTCTTCCTCATCTTTATCTGTATTTATTGCCATGGTGAGCTCATGAAGGCTCATGGCTATAAATACCTGTACACTCTAATGGTTTGCAAATTCACACCTCCAGTCCTGACACTACCCTCCAGCACTGACCCATACATATCCCACTACCTACTGTGCATCTCCACCTGAATGCCTAACAGGTTTCTCAAGCTTACTAAGCCCAAAACTGAGTTCCTGATATTTACCCCCTACCACCAAACCTGCTCTTCTCTTAGAATTTTACATCCCAATAATTACTAACTCTATCCTGCCAGTTGCTTATAACAAAAAGTTTGGAGAAATTTTACTCCTTTCTGTCTTACATACTACACAGGATTCATTAGCAAATCCTACTGGCTCTACCACCCCAGTGCCTAGCATCTGAAAAGCCCTCATGCCAATACTGCCCTGGGCCAGCCCCGTCTCTTGCCTAGATGATGATAAGAGCCTCTTAACCAGTCTCCCTGCTGCCACTCTCAACTCCATCCCCTGCAGTCCAGTCTCAACACAGTGTTGGCACACACAGTTATTTAAAATATAAGTCAAAACACAAAACTCCTCTGCTCAAAAGCCTCCAGTGTTTTTTCATTTTACTCAGAGAACCAAGGTCTTTAAAATGGTCTTCAAGGTCCTACATGACCTGGCTACCCCATTACCTCCGGGGCCTCACCTGCTGCTCTCCACCTCGCTCACTGCTCCAGCACCACTGGCCTCTGTGTCACTCTTCAAATACACCAGGCAAACTCCTCCTTCAGAGCCACTGCTCCGGCCTCTCTTTGCTATTGTGCCCTTCTCACTTTCACCTACCTGGCTTGCTCCCTCTCCCTTGGGGCTCTAGGTCACCTTTTTGGTGAAGTCTGCCCTGACCACTCTGGCACTCCTTAACCCACTTTCTCGACAACACTCATCACCATCTTTTATTTATTATTCCCACACTGGAATGTGGAGGCTCACTAAGTGAAGGTATTTTTTAATCTACTGTGCTCCCCAATGTATCCCCAGAAATGGAAATAGCACCATGGTTTATAGTAGATGCACAGTAAGAAAAAATTTTTTAATCCTCAGTATGAACTTACAAGTCTCTGTTCAATATCGTTTACTTCTACTGGTCAATCCATCCACAACTAGGAAACCTGTTTCTGCTTTGGTCACTCCATTTGCTTTCTTCTACCACCAACCCTTCAATACACCATCTCTCTTCTTCTAATTCTCTTTTAAAATGACTATGCTCCTCCTTCAAACTCACCTCTTTACACAAGAACTCCAAATTGGGCCAATTTACCTCTAGTAAAAAATAACCTAGAAAATAAAAGTGGTTGATACTGGTAGGGTTATGGGTGACATTTTTTTAACAGCTTTTTTGAAATGTGATTCCCATTTAAAGTGTATAACTCAATGATTTTAGTATATTCCTAGATATGTGCAGCTTTCACTAGACAAATGTGGAACATTTTCATCACTTCAAGAAGAAATCTTACATCCTTTAGCTATCACCTCTGTGATCCACCCAGCCCTAAGCAACCACTCATCTACTTTCTGTTTCAACAGATCTCCCTATTCTGGTCTTTCATGGGAGTGGAATCATATAGTATATGGTCTTTTGTGACTGGCTGCTTCCACTAAGCATAATGTTTTCAAGGTTTATCCAAGTTGTAGCACGCAACAGTACTTCATTCCCTTTTATGGCTAAACAACACTCCATTTTACAAATATGGGTAACATCATAAAGATGAATGTCACTGTTCTAAAACTACTTAATGATACCTTGGACCTTTAAAGGAGCTTTCTAACAACCCCTCCTCTTCCTCATAGTTAGGGACTACCCTCACTCCCCCTTCCTTCTTATGACTCTTGCACATCTACAAGCTCATTTAGTTTTTTAACCTCTAACAATCTTGACATTTACTACAACATCTGAAGTTGCTCTTCGTGGTCAGCAGACGTCCAAATTAACACATTCAGTTGCTCTCGTAGGTTCTCATCCTCCATCCACCAACCACTCCTTGATCTATATGTTTAATTGGACTATACTGACCACCTTTTTAAAAAAATATCACTTTGTAAACCTAAGTGTCCATCAACATATGAACGGATAAAGATGTGTTACATGTACACAATGGAATATTATTTAGCCATAAAAAGAAAAGAAATCCTACCATTTGCAACAACATGGATGGAGCTAGAGAGTATTATGCTCAGTGAAGTAAGCCAGGTGGAGAAAGACAAATACCAAATTATCTCACTTACTTGTAGAGTATAAAAACAAAGCAAAACAGAAGGAACAAAATAGGAATAGACTCACAGATACTGAGAAGAGACTAGTGGTTACCAAGCAGGAGGGGCTGAGGTTGAGGGGGTAGGGGGAAGCGGATAAAGGGGCACAGTAATTCACAATCACAATATAAGTTGGTCACGGGAATGGTAGTTCAGCACAGAGAATACAGCTAATGATTCTGTAACATCTTACTACGTTGATAGATAGTGACCGCATTAGAAGGGGTGAGGATTCAATAATATGGTTAACTGTTGAATCACTGCATTGTATAACTGAAACCAACATATAAGATTGTATATCAATGATACTTTAATAAAGAAAATACTTTTTTTTAATACCTTTGATACTTAAAAGAAAATAATCGCTTGGTTCTTGAAAACATGGGCTCTGAAATCAAACAGACTTGGGTTTGAGTCAAAGCTCTGTCCCTTATCAGCTCTATGGCCTCAGGTGAGTTATTTTTTTTGTTTTGCCTAATGTTTACTTAATTTAAATTTTTATCATATTAATGCATGTACATAGTTTAAAAAGCCAAATGGCACTATAGGGCTTGTAATGAAAAATGCAGTCCCAAGTCTGATCTCTCCACCGCCAACTGCTCTCTCACTCAGTTCCCTGAGAGTCACAGTTTTCGAGTATTTCCCCTGCTGCTCTGGTATTTGCACTCATATTTCTCAATAACATGCTGATACAGTTATTTCTTAGCATTTCAGTTTTAAATATTAACTTTGCTGCTATTTACCATGCCCACATTCATGGTCACATGTATATTTATGCTCTCCACCCACCTCTATCCCCTCATCAGTCATACTGTTAGATGACTATTCAGTCTTTATTACGATTTTTATATACACACTACACTCGCTGAACTAAGTATGAAGACTCACTTTTCCTTTCTGGTACTTTTTTTTTTATTAAAGTATCATTGATATACAGTCTTATGAAGGTTTCACATGAGCAACACTGTGGTTATTACATTCACCCATATTATCAAGTCCTCACACACACACCCCACTACAGTCACTGCCCATCAGCATATAAGATGCTCTAGAGTCACTACTTGTCTTCTCTGTGCTATACCACCTTCCCCATTAGCCCCCTATATTATGTGTGCTAATCATACTGTCCCTTTATCCCCTTCTCCCTCCCTTACCAGCCACGTTCCCCACCCACTTCTCTCTGGTAACCGCTAGTTCCTTCTTGGAATCTGTGAGTCTGCTGTTTGTTCCTTCAGCTTTGTTTCACTGTTAATACTCCACAGATGAGTGAAATCATTTGGTACTTGTCTTTCTCCACCTGGCTTATTTCACAGAGCATAAAACCCTCTAGCTCCATCCATGTTGTTGCAAATGGCAGCATTTTTCTTTTTATGGATGAATAATATTCCACTGTGTACATATACCACATCTTTATCCATTCATCTATTGATGGACACTTAGGTTGCTTCCATATCTTGTCTATTGTAAATAGTGGTTCAGTACACATAGGGGTGCATATGTCTTTTTGAATCTGGGATCTTGTTTTCTTTGGGTAAATTCCTAGGAGTGGAATTCCTGGGTCAAATGGTATTTCTATTTTGAGTTTTCTGAGGAACCTCCATACTGCTTTCCACAATGGTTGAACTAATTTTTACATTCCCACCAGCAGTGTAGGAGGGTTTCCCTTTCTCCACATCCTCGCCAGCATTTGTTGTTGTTTGTGTTTTGGATGTTGGCCATCCTAACTGGTGTAAGGTGATATCTCATTGTGGTTTTAATTTGTATTTCCTCAGGCGAATTATTTAACCTCCCTAAAGTTCAGTTACTGATTAGAAAATGGGTAGAATAATAGCATGTATGTCATCGGCTGGTGTAAGGATCCAGTGAAATAATGAATAAACAAGCCAAGCAAAGTGTCTGACATATATGCATACTCAGTAAATGCAGATCACTCTAACTTTTACTGAAAAATGTCCCCTTTTGGTTCAAATGGTTCTGCTTCAACATTATTACTTCCTCTATTCATTTCTTTGGGAACATCATTATTTGCACGACTTTTATGATTACTTCTATCAACTAAAAACACTACCTGGCGTAAAGTAACTACCAATTTGTTCAATGAACAAATGACATCTCTTTCAATCTCCTGATCTGAACTTTCACGCATACATGCTCCTTCTAATTATCCTATTTTAGTTACTAGTTCAGCATGTTCCAAGAAACCTAGACCTGAAAACTTAAATTCATCATTTCATTACTCCTTCTCTTGACCCTCTCATCCAACAATATGAAAATCCTGTATATTCTGTCTTGACAATGACATGTTTGTTCAGCACCTTCGTATCTTCTTACTCACTCTGCAACAGCTGAACTGTTCTCTCCACACCTTGGCTCCTCTGGATCACCTTATTAAAAGTCCTAAAAGTGACCAGAGGCTCCTCATAGCTTAATGCATTAAATCAAACTCAGCCTAGATGTCATGGCTTTCTATCTAAGGACTAAACCTATCTCCAAATGTACCCTAGGTTCCCAGACAACTTTCTTGCTTTCCGACTGCTGCAACATAGGTCCCTCCACTCCCACTTTCACTTAATAGAATCCAGCCTGTACCTTAAAACTCAAAAACTACCTCCTTCCTCTTTCCTATGCCTCTCCATCCAAAACGAGGTATCGAAATGACTTAACTGCCAAAGAACCACATTTGTAATTCCCTAAACGGTAACATTAGAGTTCTTTGTTGCTATCATTCTCCCATGATCGTTTATCTACGAGTTTCTACCTTCCAGACAGAAACTGCCTTTCTGACCATTTTAACTTCCAAAAGAACAAGGCCCTCGTTTATGGATAAACTAATGGGTTTCCGAAAGCTTCTTCTATTCCTCCAACTCTGTGATATTCTAAGTTAGGTATGTTTGTTTACAGCTTGTCTACTTAGAATTAACATTTGTTGAGCACTTTCACATTTATTATTTTAGTTACCAGGCCCCCGCCCCCAACTACCAACTCTGTAACGTACTTCTGTTCTCCCTTAATTTTACAAATGACGAAATTGAAGCTTAGTTTAGCGGGAGGTGAGGGGATACCAGAACCCATCTTCAGAACGTCCAAATTCTGTACTTTTTCCCATTTCCTCCCGTTCCTGACTCCCTCACTGCTACAGCTCCCCCACCCTCCAGCATCCGCTAACTCTCCCTTTGTAGATTCTACCTTTCCTCTTCCGGCCCCCTCTCCAAACGACCCCCACATTTCGGGCTCACACCTCTCTTCCGCAGGTACTTCAGCCTCACCAGGTTTTTTCCTCCCAAGCACCCGAAACGCAGAACTCCATACTCACGCCACACTAACCATCGGAGTCAGGGCACCCAACAGAAAAACAAAGTTAAATCATGGAGCGTCGCGGCGCCAGTGAGGGTGCACGAACCCATCCAATCGCCCACAAGCTTCCACGGCTCCTGGGTCAGGGCACCAATAGAAAGACTGTTCACAAGGAGGCACTCCCCCTTCCCGCCAGCCCTCGGTGCGCGCTTGCTCGCAGAGGTCGCCGGGAAATGTAGTTTTATTTCTACACCCAGTAATGTCGGCGGGCGCTGGCACCCGACCACAGCCCAGCCTCTCCCGGTATTAGTGGTATGATGTTTGGGGTCAGAACTCACTAGTTCTGGGCACCCCCAGTTTGAACTTGCTCAACTACTTTGTTGTCATGAAAATAATGCAGAAACGCAATGCATAATCATAGGATGGATTCGGTTTGTTATGGTTTGTAATTTGTAAGCTAATCTCAGGAAGGTGAAGGTTTTAGTGCAGTTTCTCCTTCGATGATCTGGCGGCCTTAGAGTCAAGATGACTTGTGGTTCAATTTGTGCAATCGGGATTATTGTATATAAATGCTACTATTTTTGTCAGATAGCAAAAGCTACTTCCTTTTCCTAAGAGGTGTGAGAAACTGGCTTTAATCATATAAGCTACCTCAAAACCCAATTGTGGCCTCATCTTTCCAAAAGAGCAAGGGGCAGGGATTGTGGGAGAGACACTTCAGTCTCAGAGCTGCAGCTGCTGCTACAGAAAAGCTGAGGCTTTTCGCTGGTGTAAGACCTAAAGATGTCTAACGTGAACTTGCCATCTTTTCCTAGGCCTGCTTTTTCCCTGATTTTCTGTTTGTTACAGCAATATCTTTCCAGACATACTGCCTCAGTATTTTTGCCTCTCTTTTGGCCCCTACTTTTTTTCTTTTTTTAAGCCAAGTCATGGTGATCTTACCTTCACACTGGTTATCAAATAAAAACCTTCCCATTTGTTTCCACTCCCAGTCTCATTATCTTTCACTTGGACTACTAGAATAGGTTTCTACCTGGTATTTTTGTCTCCACTTTTTTCTTTCTCCAATCTGTTCTATAAGAGCTTATTCTTTTTTTTTTAAGCACACTTCTATACATGTCACATCCCTAGTCATAAACTTTTGGTGACTCCCCAGAGTACAGAATGATGTCCAGATAGTAATATGGCAGTCAGACATTGCCACAGTCTGATCCCACTTATCTGTGTTATAATAAATAACTGGTTATATTCTGATCATAGCACAGTGCTTTCCAGCTTTGGCTCACACTCTCCCTTTTACCTGGGTTGACTCTGTAACTGAACACAAGGGGTTTGTCTCTTGGTGTCTGTCAATAGGGCCCAGCCAGGTTGGTTTGAAAGAAGGAGTAACTTGTAGCAAGTAAAACACTGGATAGTTTCTGAAGGCAGTATGTCCCTGAGCAATGCACAGGGCTCCTCTTTTACTAGGCACAAACTCCAAGAAAAGGTGGGATTCTTCTCAATTAGGCCCCCATGCAAATACGGTGAAAACTTATAACAATTTTGATTGGCAAATAAATTATGTAAATAAGGTGAAAACTCAGTGCAACTCTGATCTGTGTACAGAAAAGGGTTAGCAATTGATCAAAGCCCTTTGTCCTTGGCAACAGGGAGGGGGCCTCCTGACAGCAGTCAGGTGAGCTCTTACAAATAACAGTTGTAAAGAGCAACAGTTACACCCTCCTGAGGTCTACTCTTCCAGAAACATCTTGTTCTGCAAAACAACTTAGTAGAGAATGTTAACTTTCACTCCAAGTTCCCCATTAAGGCTTTTTCTACCTAACTACCTGGTCACAACTCTTTCCACGAAACTTCATCAATGAAATTCCTACCAAGGCCAACACAAATACCACCTCCTTAATTTAACGTTATTCTTTCTGCTTTGATATTCATTTAACAGCTTAAAATTATATTTTTATAGTATAGCTTCTAGTCAAATGTTACCAATCTTGGGCCCTTCTCTGATTGCCCTATCCAGACTGAACACTCCCAACTCCCTCCCTTCTCTACTTTTAAAAAGACTTTATCACCAAGTAAAATAGTATATCTTTATTTCCTTGTGCTCATTATTTTATCTCCCCTCATTACTAGAATATAAACTCTATGAGAAGTGATGCTTTGCCTTTTTGTTGTTGTTATTCATTGTCATATAGCCAGCATCCAAAAAAGTGCCTGGCACATAGCAGATGCTCAGTAATTATTGTTGAATGGGTAGAATGCATGTAACAGTTCTCCCTAGACTGTGTGTTGCCTCTCCTGTTAGACTGCTCTTCATCTTCCATTCTATGTCTAGTGTAAATGCAGACCAGATGGAGTTAACACTGACAATAAGAGTGAACAAAAATAGAGTCAGGGGCTTCTAAGAAATTAGGGTCTATGTCGTCCTCTTCTTTGAATCTGTTCTTGGAAGAATGTCAAACTTTATATTCTGTCAAACCCTAAATATCCTGGACAACCATCTGCTGCCTGTAACAAAGTGGACTTGTTGCCTAGTTGAATTAGCAACCAATTACATATAACTAAACCTAGGTTGCAATAGCTTTAGACAGTCATATAACATTGTCTGCTCTTGAATATTCTCACCTCCTTTTCTTTGTCTTCCTGTTGTAACTGTGCTGATGATCACTGCACTTTAGGTTTTTCTTACCCATCTGCCTTCTATGTATGCTGCTGGAGAAGGTTCATCCCTACAGGAAATGACATCACCATATACTTATGGTCTCCAACCTGAGTTAAGCCATCAGAAGTGAAGAAGAACACTTCTCAGGAAATGTCTGCTCCTTCTGCTAATTTCCACAGGGACCATTTTGGACACTCACCCTTTGTGTCAGTACCTCTCACTACCTTCTTCATGTCTCAAAAGCACCAACTGCCTCAAACTTCTTAGCTTCCTCCCCCTTATCTCTGTATGTGCACCTCCCTCCCTCCCTCGGCTCCAGAGGTTGGTCTTCCTCTTCTCATCATTTTCCAGTTTATCTAGGGACTTCACTTTTTCTCTTATATCTTCAACCTCCAGTTCTCCACACACACTCATCTCTCCTGGCTCGTAAAAACATTCTTTGGTTCTCCTTTAGTAACTTCCATCTTTTCTGTAACCAACCTTTCCTCTATACCCAGAATCTTGAGCCTATGCTGGGCTCCTTTTCTTCAGCAGCACCTCCCCCCCCCACACACACACACTTATTTCCCAACTCACTGGAAACTGGGTTTTGACTCCATAACTTGACTGAAATTGCTCTATGACATACTAATTGCTAATTTAATAATCACTGATCTTATCTCACATGATCTCTTTATGCCTTTTTATACTGTTGCCCATTTTCACCTTTCCCCAAGTTTAACTCACTTGACAACTGTGAAAACCTTCTCAAATCTCTCCATTCATTCTTAGCATCATGCGCTGGCTTTTCTTTTTCTAACAAATAATCTATAAAGCTCATGTTACCCTCCGGGAAAAATGAACTTTTAATTAGCTCAGTACAAATAACTGAAGAGTAAACTTCTGGCTTCTCTTACTTGTGCAGGAGAAATCACAGGATTTACGGTAATAATACTCTTGGAGTAAGAATCAATGTAATTGAAGGAGAATGTATTTAAGATGCTTCCTATCTTTAGTTAATGCTAAATTTAAGAAATGTCAGCTCTTGCCCTCTGACATATCAAAGAAAAATAGATAATATGCATACCAACACATAAAAGGAAACGGGAATACTCAAAAAGTAAATACCTGTCCAGGGAACCAAGAAAACAAGGAAATACAAAGAAATAAGTAGTACCCATACTTCAACTTTGAAAAACTATAGGGCAGAGAGAAAATAGAAGACTAATATTTATCATCTCCTTTGTATTATTGTTCACTTGTATTTTTATTGTCATGTTTAGATTGGTACATAAGAGAGAATAAGGTCTTTATCTGTCCTCTATGAATGCATCTGTGGTATAGAAAATTACTGATAAAATCCTTGATGTAAATTTGGGTTAATCCAAACCAATTATGAGAGAATTATTCACCCAGTTTTTAATGTAGAAGCTCTTGTTATATTAGTTTACAAATTACACAAATATTTTGGTAAACACAGATTTAGAGATTCAAATGACATGTTTTCTTGGCTAAAAATTTTTTTCCAGTACATTTTGAAAGTTCTACTAGTTTCTAGGGAATAAATGAAGTTTATGCCCATTTGGAAGAGAGAATATCAAATTAATTACAGGACTAATCATAATCCAAGAAAGACAGCAAAAGGAAATACATGCTATTTCCCTAAAAGCAATGACAAGATGATCTTTGATACATATCCATGGTCTTACTGCTGAACAGAATAGTTCACACGGTACCCAGATTCATTGATAACCTTGTGCTTTGCCTTATAATAATCCTTAATCTGCTTAGTAGAAAAGTATAGGTGATTAGGAGCCCATTGAAGGTCATGTAAATTACATTCAAATAAATAATACCAACATCTTGTGTAAAACAAACTGTGCGTACTTTGAGGGAAGATAGACATAGAACTAAATATAAGTGTTCAAATAATCTGATTGGAAAGGAGTTCCTGATACTTTTTTCTTTTTTTTTTTTTTCAGCTTTGGCCTTCAGAGTTATTTATTTATATTTTATTCATTTATTTGGTATTCTTAATATACGCTTACATGAACAACATTGTGGTTACTACATTCCCCTATTATCAAGTCCCCACCACATACCCCATTACAGTCACTGTCCATCAGCGTAGTGAGATGCTATAGAATCACTATTTCTCTTCTCTGTGCTAACATGCCTTAACAGTGCCCCCACCCCTACATTATGTGTGCTAATCATAATGCCCCTTTTTCTCCTTATCCCTCACTTCCCACCCATACTCCCCAGTCCCTTTCCCTTTGGTAAATGTTAGTCCATTCTTTGACTACATTCTGTGAGTCTCCTGCTGTTTTGTTCCATCACTTTTTTCTTTGTTCTTATACTCCACAGATGAGTGAAATCATTTGATACTTGTCTTTTTCTGCCTGGCTAATTTCACTAAGCATAATACTCTCTAGATCCATCCATGTTGTTGCAAATGATAGGATTTGTTTTCTTCTTATGGCTGAATAATATTCCATTCTGTATATGTACCATCTCTTCTTTATCCATTCATCTACTGATGGACACTTAGGTTGCTTCCATTTCTTGGCTATTGTAAATAGTGCTGCGATAAACATAGGGGTGCATATATCTTTTTCAAACTGGGCTGCTGCATTCTTAGGGTAAATTCCTAGGAGTGGAATTCCTGAGTCAAATGGTATTTCTATTTTGAGTTTTTTGAGGTACCTCCATACTGCTTTCCACAATGGTTGAACTAACATACATTCCCACCAGCAGTGTAGTAGGGTTCCCTTTTCTCCATATCCTCACCAACATTTGTATTTGTTTGTCTTTTGGATGTTGGCCATCCTAACTGGTGTGAGGTGATATTTCATTGTGGTATTAATTTGCATTTCTCTGATGATTAGCGATGTGGAGCATCTTTTCATGTGCCTGTTGGCCATCTGAATTTCTTCTTTGGAGAAGTGTCTGTTCAGGTTATCTGCCCATTTTCTAATTGACATATTTGCTTTTTGTTTGTTGAGGTGCATGAGCTCTTTGTGTATTTTGGATGTCAACCCCTTATCGGATATGTCATTTCTGAAAATATTCTCCCATACTGTAGGATGCCTTTTTATTCTACTGATTGTGTCCTTTGCTGTACAGAAGCTTTTTAGTTTGATATAGTCCCACTTCTTCATTTTTGCTTTTGTTTCCCTTGCCCATGGAGATATATTCACGAAGAAGTTGCTAATGTTTATATTCAAGAGAGTTTTGCCTATATTTTCTTCTAAGAGTTTTATGATTTCATGACTTACATTCAGGTCTTTGATCAATTTCAAGTTTACTTTTGTGTATGGAGTTATACAGTAATCCAGATTCATTCTCTTACATGTAGCTGTCCAGTTTTGCCAACACCAGCTGTTGAAGAGGCTGTTATTTCCCCATTGTATATACACGGCTCCTTTATCGTATATTCATTGACCATAGGTGCTTGGGTTAGTATCTGGATTCTCTGTTGTGTTCCACTGGTCTATGGGTCTGTTCTTGTGCTAGTACCAAATTGTCTTGATTAAGGTAGCTTTGTATTAGAGCTTGAAGTTGGGAAGCAAGATCCCTTCTGCTTTATTTTTCCTTCTCAGGATTGCTTTGGCTATTCAGGGTCCTTTGTGGTTCCATATGAATTTTAGAACTATTTGTTCCAGTTCAGTGAAGAATGCTGTTGGTATTTTGATAGGGATTGCATTTAATCTGTAGATTGCTTTAGGCAGGATGGCCATTTTAACAATATTAATTCTTCCTACCTAAGAGCATGGGAAGAATTTCCACTTATTAGTATCCTCTTTACTTTCTCTTATGAGTGTTTTGTAGTTTTCAGGGTATAGATCTTTCACTTCCTTGGTTCAGTTTATTCCTAGGTATTTTATTCTTTTTGATGCAGTTGTGAATGGAATTGTTTTCCTGATTATCTCTTTCTGCTAGTTCTTTGTTAGTATATAGGAATGCCCTGATTCCTGAATATTAATTTTGTATCCTGCAACTTTGCTGAATTCAGATATTAGATCTAGTAGTTTTGGAGTGGATTCCTTAGGGTTTTTTATGTACAATATCATGTCATCTGCAAACAGGGACATTTTGACTTCTTCCTTACCAATCTGGATGCCTTTTATTTCTTTGTGTTGTCTGATTGCCATGGCTAGGACCTTTAGAACTATGCTGAATAAAAGTAGGGAGAGTGGGCATCCTTGTCTTGTTCCCTATATTAAAGGAAAAGCTTTCAGCTTCTCACTATTAGGTATAATGTTGGCTGTGGGTTTGTCTTATATGGCCTTTATTATGTTGAGGTGCTTGCCCTCTATATTCATTTTGTTGAGAGCTATCATGAATGGATGTTGAATTTTGTCAAATGCTTTTTCAGCATCTATGGAGATGATCATGTGGTTTTTGTCCTTCTTTTTCTTGATGTGGTGGATGATGTTGATGGATTTTCAAATGTTTTACCATCCTTGCATTCCTGAGATGAATCCCACTTGATCTTGGTGTATAATCTTCTTGATGTATTTTTGAATTCGGTTTGCTAATATTTTGTTGAGTATTTTTGCATCTATGTTCATCAGGGATATTGGTCTGTAGTTTTCTTTATTTGTGGTGTCTTTGCCTGGTTTTGGTATTAGAGTGATGCTGGCTTCATAGAATGAGTTTGGGAGTATTCCATCCTCTTCTATTTTTTGGAAACTGTAAGAAGAATGGGTATTATGTCTTCTCTAAATGTCTGGAAAATTCAGCAGTGAATCCATCTGGGCCGAGGGTTTTGTTCTTGGGTAGTTTTTTGATTACCGATTCAATTTCGTCGATGGTAATTGATCTGTTTAGATTTTCTGTTTCTTCCTTGGTCAGTCTTGGAAGGTTGTATTTTTCTAGGAAGTTGTCCATTTGTTCTAGGTTTTCCAGCTTGTTAGCATATAGCTTTTCATTGTATTCTCTAATAATTCTTTGTATTTCTGTGGGGTCCGTCGTTATTTTTCCTTTCTCATTTCTGATTCTGTTTATGTGTGTAGATTTTCTTTTTCTTTTAATAAGCCTGGCTAGAGGTTTATCTATTTTGTTTATTTTCTCAAAGATCCAGCTCTTGGTTCTCATTAATTTTTTCTATTGTTTTATTCTTCTCCATTTTATTTATTTCTTCTCTGAACTTTATTATGTCCCTCCTGCTGACTTTCGGTCTCATTTGTTCTTCTTTGTTCAGTTTCAATAATTGTCACTTTAGACTATTCATTTGGGATTGTTCTTCCTTCTTTAAATAGGCCTGGATTGCTATATACTTTCCTCTTAGAACTGCCTTTGCTGCGTCCCACAGAAGTTGGGGTATTGTGCTGTCATTGTCATTTGTCTCCATATATTGCTTGATCTCAGTTTTAATTTGGTCATTGATCCATTGATTATTTAGGAGCATGTTGTTAAGCCTCCATGTGTTTGTGAGACTTTTTGTTTTCTTTGTACAATTTATTTCTAGTTTTATACCTTTGTGATCTGAGAAGTTTGTTAGTAAAATTTCAATCTTTTAAATTTTACTGAGGCTTTTTTGTGGCCTAGTATGTGGTTTTTTCTGGAAAATGTACCATATGCACTTGAAAAGAATGTGTATCCTGCTGCTTTGGGTGTAGAGTTCTGTAGATGTCTGTTAGGTCTATCTGTTCTAATGTGTTGTTCAATGCCTCTGTCTCCTTACTCATTTTCTGTCTATTTGATCTGTCCTTTGGAGTGAGTGGAGTGTTGAAGTCTCCTAGAATGAATGCATTGCATTCTATTTCCCTCTTTAATTCTGTTAGTATTTGTTTCATATATGTAGGTGCTCCTGTGTTGGGTGCATAGATACTTAAAATGGTTATATCCTCTTGTTGGATTGACCCCTTTATCATTATGTAATGTCCTTCTTTGTCTCTTGTGACTTTCTTTGTTTTGAAGTCTATTTTGTCTGATACAAGTACTTCAACTCCTGCTTTTTTCTCCCTATTAATTGCATGAAATATCTTTTTCCATTTCTTCACTTTTAGTCCGTGTATGTCGTTGTGTTTGAAGTAAGTCTCTTGTAGGCAGCATATAGATAGGTCTTGTTTTTTTAGCCATTCAGTGACTCTGTGTCTTTTGATTGGTGCATTCAGACCATTCACATTTAGGGTGATTATCGATATGTATGTACTTATTGCCATTGCAGGTTTTAGATTCGTGGTTACCAAAGGTTCAAGGGTAAATTCCTTACTATCTAAGAGTCTAACTTAACTCAGTATATTATTACAAACACAATCTAAAGGGCTTTTTTTCCCCTCCTTTTTCTTCCTCCTCCATTCTTTATATATTTGGTATAATATTCTGTACTCTTTCTCTATCTCCCCCTTTTTTTTACCCGTGGTGACAGCTATTTAACCTTAGGAACACTTCCATCTATAGCAGTCCCTCCAAAATACACTGTGGAGATGGTTTGTGGGAGGTAAATTCTCTCAGCTTTTGCTTATCTGAAAATTGTTTAATCCCTCCTTCAAATTTAATGATAATCTTGCCTGAGAAAGTATTCTTGGTTTGAGGCCCTTCTGCTTCATTGCATTAAATATATCATGCCACTCCCTTCTGGCCTGTAAGGTTTCTGCTGAGAAGTCTGATGATAGCATGATGGGTTTTGCTTTGTATGTGATCTTTTTTCTCTCCCTGGCTGCTTTTAATACTTTGTCCTTATCCTTGATCTTTGCCATTTTAATTACTATATGTCTTGGTGTTGTCCTCCTTGGGTCCCTTGTGTTGGGAGATCTGTGCACCTCCATGGCCTGAGGGACTATCTCCTCCTCCAGATTGGGGAAGTTTTCAGCAATTATTTCCTCAAAGACACTTTCTATGTCTTTTTCTTTTTCTGGTACCCCTATAATACAAATATTGTTCGTTTGGATTGGTCACACAGTTCTCTCAATATTCTTTCAATCTTAGAGGCCCTTTTTTCTCTCTGTGCCTCAGCTTCTTTGTATTCCTCTTCCCTAATTTCTATTTCATTTATTTTCTCCTCCACTGTATCTAATCTGCTTTTAATACCCTCCATTGTGTTCTTGAACAATTGCATCTCCATCCTAAATTCATTCCTAAGTTCTTAAATATTTCTCTGTATCTCCATGAGAATGTTAATGATTTTTATTTTGAAATCTCTTTCAGGAAGATTCATGAGGTCGATTTCATTTTAATCTTTCTCAGATGTATTCGTAATTTTGCTTTGAACCAGGTTCCTTTGACGTTTCATAATTTGTCTGTGGTGCCCTCTAGTGCCCAGAAGCTCTACTCTCTGGAGCTGCTCAGCCCCTGGATCAATGTCGGGGGTTGCAGGGGAGCTGTGTTAGTGCTTGAGGGGAGGAATGAGCTGTTTCCTGCTTCCCGTCTGCTATGCCTGTCTCCACCGCCGGAACCAATGGGCCGAACACACAGGTGTAAGCCTCTATGCTTTGTGTTTGTAGCTGCTGTAGGCAGGTCTTCCCTCTGGGTGGGCTGACACCAGGGCAGGGGTTGCAGGTTTGCGAGCTTGAGCCAGGTGCAGGCTAGCCGGGAGGAAGACACAGCAGGCTGTGTATCACAGTGGGGGGCCTTGGAACTGTATAGCCAGTCAGGGGGATGGAGCGCCTGAAGATCATTTAACTCCCATCCTGCTGGGCAGACTGCACCCAGACAATTTTTTCTACTTGTCCTTTCTCCTGAGCAGTAAGCTCTGTGCAATCCTTGCCCCTTTAGCAGCCCTCTTGCTTTTAGGAAGTCTCTCAGACTGGCCACCTGGATCAGCCGGATATGAATTCCTGTTTTCCACAAGCAGCTGGAATCTTCATCTCTCCAGGTATTCTGCCTGTCTTAGCTTTCCAACCCCACTAAATCATCAGAGCACCATGCAATGTAGGTTCATTTTTCCAGAGCAGATATCCAGGGCTAGGTGTTCAGCAGTCCCAGGCCTCCACTCCCTCCCTGCTCTGTTTCTCTTCCTCCCATTGGTGAGCTTGTGTCGGGGAAGGGCTTGGGCCCCATCGGGTCACAGCTTTGGTACGTTACCCTGTTCTGTTAGGTCTGCTCTTTTCTCCAGGTGAATGCAGTCTGGTGCAGCCTTCTTTCCTGTTGCTTTTTCAGGATTAGTTGTATTAATTATATTTTCATATTATATGTGGTTTTTGAAGGAGGTCTCTGTCTAATCTCTCACATCATCATCTTTCACCTTCAGAGTTCGAGTTCCTACTACTTTAAGGGAGAACAGTAGTGTTAATTTACAAGTAGTTTCTGTAGACTTCAATTTTTGGTACAAATATTTTCATTGATTATCTTGAAGAAGAGATCAAATAAAACTGTCAATTACATACAAGGAATATGTCGAGGTTTAAGCTTTACTCAAAAATTGTGGAACTTGAAGGCAAGGGTGAAGCTAGTAACAAAGTTCAGTTACTACAGGATAGTATTCCAGGAGAAAAGAATGCACATATAGAAGAGCTTTGGTTAAGAGACTATATTTATATCAGGATCTTGAACATATTTCATTTAAACATGAAAATATATAAACAGATCTTTCATTTAAACATTAAAATATATAAAATAGAATTATAAAGGAAGGGATTAATTCAATAATGCACGGCAGCATTTTGTAAGAACTTGGAGGTAAGGCTCAGGCCTACATAACATTCAATGGCTCTTGTAAGTAAAGTGATCTAAAGATTTTTAAATGCACTATTTCAAAAAATGATTATTTCCTTGTTAATGTCATGACAAAGGAAGAAAGCATATTTTAAACCATAGCTTTTCACTTTTATACTTCATTAAATTGAATTTTTCCCATCTATTCTCATTTGCCCCCCTATGAAGTATTTGGAGTCTCTATTTCCAAACCCCACTTAAAAATGTGTCTGAGCATATCATATATGTATTCCTATTAAGTTTGTTGACTTTTACATTTTCTAGTTTGTAGTACAAATAATAATTTTTGTTTTTGAAACGCTATATTCGGTTTTTCTAACTATACGTGACTTCTTCAACCCCATTCTGATACATGATAAAAACACTGGCTAAAAGTGACGTTCAAACTAAACAGATGATGGGAACTAAATAGAAATAGAAATGTTTATTGAATTGAATTGTTGAACTAACTTAATTCAGTCACAGATCACCAGATACAGAATAAACTGTCATTCTTTTGGCTTAAGTGAATTTAAGGGTTTATTAACTATACTTTATTTCTTGTAATGTTAAAGTATGTTAAGAGAAGTTATTATATTTTAGGAGTACCAGCAACATATTCAGTGTAAAATTTTTAATGTTTTATGTATTTAATAAGCAAGGACTTGCTAATGAGATTGTTGCTCTAATGGGTTATCTATGTTTCTTTCCTTTTTTTAAAGCAGTTCTCTTGCAGCCCTTCCATCATTTATTATGTTAATTCAAATTATAGGATAAGCCAGCAGTTCTCAATGTGTTGGAAACAGATCCCTGTTTGTTCCCATACCCATGCTGGTCCCTGAAATACTTTCTGAAGGTCTTTAAGTCAAAATTTATTTTCATATTAATACTAAGAATGCGATTTGCTTTTCTCACGATTGGTGTTTGCACTGATGGTGTAAAAGTAATGGGTGGGTAGAACTGGTGGTTCTCCAGCGTGAATCAAGGCAAAGGCACTAAACTGTATTAGCAGTCATCATCTTCGTTACATATGAATGTGGTGAAAAAAAGCAAATGTCATTTAAAAATGCTTGTGATGAAGCAGTAAAAATGATTAGTTTTAATAAACCTTGATTCTTGAATCTATGTCTTTTTAATCACTGCGTGTTAAAGTCCCAAGTACATGTAAAGCACTCCTGCTGCGCACAGAAGTGAGAGGATTCTCTCCACGGCCCCTGTAAGGCAAATTATCCGCTCTTTATGGAACACCAGAGGCCTAACAGACAACTCGTGCTCATTCAGTTCCAGGTACTTGACAGACATGTTCGTGAAAATGAGCAAGGTGAGCCCATTTATCCAATGGAAACAACAGACAGTATTTGTTGACAATGAAAAATTGAGCTTTCAAGTGAAAATTGTAATTTTGGAAATCCTGTTTCTGTTACTATGAATCTGATAACCTTCCAAATTTCTGAAATCAATGGTGATATTTTTGTGATTGTATTGATATTATATAATGAGTCAATACTTTTCCAAATGACCAGTGACCAACACATGATGTTACAAAATCATGACTGAGTAAAAAATACATTCACGGACAATGTTGCCTGCCATTTTAATGTTAACAGACTACAAAAAGTTCATTGATAAAGTTTTAGATTCTACATTGCTAGTTTTTAAGAAACTTTAAGTATTTGAAAAGGCTAAACTTAAAAAAATACTTCTCCCTTTTCCAATTACATATTGCTGGATTTTCTTCATATTTTTCAACCAAAACAACCTATCACAACAGATACAAGAATCCAACTTGATCCCACTTAACTAAACATTAAAAATTTTTCAAAAAAATGTAAAAAAAAGCCACTTTTCTCACTAAATTGCTTTTGGAAAATATTGTTATTAGTCATGAAATACATTCACATTAACAAGTGTGATGGTTAATTTTACATGCCAACTTGGAGCGTGTTTTTGGAGATCGACATTTAATCAAGGAACTGAGTAGAGAAGATTGCTCTTCATAATGTGGATAGACCCTCACCTCATCAGCTGAAGGCTTAAATAGAACAAAAAAGGCAGTTTCTGCAAGCAAGGTGGAATCCTCCTGCAGACTGTCTTCAGACTTCATCTGTACCGTCAGCTCTCCTGGGTCTCCAGCCCACTGGTTTTTGGATTGGAACTGGAACATCAGCTTTTCTGGGCCTCCAGGATGCCAGCCTGGACTGCAGATTTTAGATTTACCAGCCTCCATAATCCTGTGAGCCAATTCCTGTATTTCTTTCTATCTCTATACAGTTCCCATTAGTTCTGTTTCTCTGGAGAACTCTAACTCTGACTAATACAACATGTAAAGGGCTTATTATTATTTTAAATGAGTATTTTAAATGTTTCCTCATTTCAATTTTCTCAATCTGAATTATGAAGTTTTATTGCATTTTTTTTTAATTCAGAGATCACAGTAAAGCCGAATGATGATCACAGTAAAGCCAGTTAGGTATTTATTTCATTCTATCCTAGCACTAAGGATAGTAACTTTCGGATAAATACATAATACTCTAATATTATTTAATTTATTATTATCTGAAAAATTTTCAAGAACTGTTTAAATAATGAGAATACTTTTAAATTACAGGTGTACTCCACTGTTCTGCCCAGAGGCCCAGATGCTATTGACAGTCAAATTTAACATTATGTATGTAGACTCCCCTCATAGGAGCTGATAAAACTCAAGTCTTTACAACAGTGATTCTCAAAGGTGTGGGAATGGAGTTTGAGCGTGGGGTTCACCTACCCTTCCTGAAAGAATCTTGAGAACCTGAGGTTAGTGATACTGGAGTTTTTTCCATCCCCAGCAGAGGTATTCACTGCCCTTCTCTTATAGACTTACTGCTGGGGTGAGTAACTGCTACAGATTTCTCAGGAGTATTGAGGCAAGTAAAATGATCAAGAATCATCACTCTACGGTTTTGTATTCTACTAGGGAGACACTTTAAATAATAAATATAACTTGAAACGATAAAAGGAAATAAACAATCAAAGCTTTGAGGAGTTTGTGCTTATCTATCATAGTCTATCAGGTCCTTGCTGCTCTATTAATAATGTTAAAGCAAAATCATTATATTTTTAATCAGTTAATGAATTATTTTAGTGTTGTTTTATTTAGAATCTCATTATTTCTCCCGTTTTGTGAATAGTATGGTTTTCCAAATTTAAATAGTAAAAAATCTCAGATTTTAGTAGAAATCATTATACAGTTGACCCTTGAACAACACAGGTTTGAACTGTACAGGTCCACTTATATGTGGATTTTTTTCAATAAGTTATTGACAATTTGAAATTTTTTTCTCTAGCTTACTTTATTGTGAGAATACAGTATATAATACATATACAAAATATGTGTTAATCGACTTTATATTTTCAATAAAGCTTCTGGTCAACAGGAGGTTATGGGTGATTAAGTTTTGGGGAAGTCAAAAGTTATATGTGGATTTTCAACTGCATGGGGGGGGTCACATCCCCAACCCCCATATTATTCAAAGACCAATGGTAATTATATGCAATGAATCATGCCTTTCTTTATATTTTACACCCTTTTGCAATGTGATATTGTTCTTCTTCCCATCAAGAAATTGAGTGTATTTCACTACCCTTTTGAATCTGGGTGTGACTTGCTTTGACAATGTTACAGAAGTGCTCTTGTACATTTTGGTGAGTGGAAATGTCTACTCTCATGCTCTCAGAATGTTAAGACCATCATGCTATGAAAAATCAGTACACTACTATGGATGAGAAGTCACGTGGAGAACTGAGGCTTCCCAGCCAACAGCCAGCACCAACTCCCAGACATGTAATGAGGCCATTTTTGATTCTCCAATTCCAGTTAAGCTCAGATGACTGTAGCTGCATGATCGATCCCAGGTGAAACCATGAGAACACCAGATTGCCAACCCACAGAATTGTAGTAATAAATAAACTTTCATTTTCAGACACTAAGTTTTGAGATGGTTTGTTACATAACAAAGGTTAAATGAAACAACTATTCCCTCGAAGTGTTCATGTATGGGTTTTAGGCTTGGTGGGTATGGGTAACTGGGCATTAACTTTTTTTTTTAATTAAGATATCACTGATATAAACTCTAATGAAGGTTTCACGTGAAAAACAGTGTGGTTACTACATTCACCCATATTATCAAGTGCTCCCCATACTGCACTGAAGTCACTATCAGCATAGTAAGATGATAGGCATTAACTTTTATGGATGTTATAATGAAATGGAGAGATATGTATGTCACATCCTAGAAGAATTTCAAAAATTTTTTTATGTAAATGTAGGATGAGGGAAAGAAACACAAGAATTTATTTGGTGAATCCATTCATTCATTCAACAGGTATTTATTGCACATCTTCTATATACCAAGCACTATTCTGGGAGCTGGGTCTACAGTGGCCAATAAGACAGATACTGCCCCTCCTTCCTATAGCTTACAGTCTGAGGAAAAAAATGCTATTAAGGAATTTCAAAAAGTTTGATAAGGAAGTATAGGTTGCTGATGAATAAGCGAATTTAGAGTTAGCTAAGGCTTTCCAGAGGAAATGATATTTAAGCTGAAAGCTGAAGGATGAGTAGGACTTTAGTCAGAAAGGGGATATATGAAACTGTGGGGTGGGGTCAAGAGAGTACAAGATGTTCCAGAAAGAGGAACATTATCTATGAAGGCTCAGAGGTGAGAGTACAATGCATTAAAGCCACCACAAAACTTCGTGTAGTATTTGGAGAATAAGAGATGAAGCTTGGCAGTAAGGCAGCAGATAATAAAGGAGTTTGGAGTTGTTGATTTTGGAGATGAAAAGTGGCAAGATGAATTCTGGATTTTAGACAAGGCAATCTGACAACTGAGTGGAGAGTGATCTGAAAGGGGCAAGAACCGAGCTGTTATCCCAGTTCAGGTGAGAGAGAACTTAAATTAGAATAGTGATAATGTCGATGGACAGACAGGATAAATTTAAAAGTTTTAGGTGATATCATCTCCAGACTTTCGTGATTGCACATGGGTAGTAAGGTAGGAGTTAAAAATTATCTCTAGATTTCTGGCCCAGGCAACTGAGTAGATGGATGAAATCATTCTTGGAAACTGCAAACACTGAAAAAACAGTGGGGAACTATGAGTTCAAAGTACTTTAAATTAACCAAGTGCAGTTGTCTAGCTAGGTATACTGGTTTGTACCTCAGGAGAGAAGCCTAGCCTGGAAATACAGATTTGGGAATCATTAGCCAGAGCTGGTAATTTAGGTTCTGGGGCGGGGGTAGCTGAGATTGCACAGGAAGTATGAGAACGAAGTTCCGGAAAAGAAGTCTTCTTTCCATAAACGTTTAATATTTAGAACCACCCTTCACGATTTCTTTAGTCCTTTCTACGTTAATTTCCACAACTTGGAGGAGATGGAGATGGACTGTGGCATATAGATTTTTGACTGGTAGGGTCAGAACAGCTGCCATAGCGTTTACAGTAAATTGAGAAAGGCTTACGGGGCATGTGGTGCCGGACTTGGGGGTTGCCAACTGTTGGAAAGCAAGGTCAAGAGCCGTTGCTCCTATGGGGACGAAAAGCAATTCACGGACCGGGGCTAAGGCCGGCCGGCAGGATTTGGGGGGATGGGTTCTACCCCAACTTGTCGTCATGGAGACGGGGCGGATATGAAGTGTCCGAGCAACTGCGTTCGGAATAAACACTTATACTGAAAAGACTAAAACAAGAGAGAGACGTTGAAATAGTTGGTAACGTGCCAAAAGGCAGACACGTAGGTTAAAACTAGCCGCGCCGCAGTGGCCGCGAGGAGCGTCCGCCCAGGTTAGGCCCCGCTTGTTTTCGGCACCCGCTCTTCACAAAGGGGAAGGGGACCCTCCTCACCGGAAGCAGAACCTCTGCTCTGCGGCCCGTTACACATTCCTCCGCGCCGGAAGCGCGCTGCTGCTCGGCCCGGTGGCGTACACGCTCACCGCCGTCCCCGAGAGGAGGGGTTGTGGGACGGCAGGGTGTACCCCGAAGTCGTGCGGCAGCGCGGAACTTTCCCGGACGAGACGAGGAACGTCACTGGGTTGCCGGGAGAAGACGGAAGAAGGAAGGTCATACAGCAAGGCGTCCCTTTGCTGCGGAGGGATTCTGTTTCTGGCGTGGCGGAGGGATCTGACAGTACGTGAACTTCCGGAAAAGTCCTGAGAGGAAAAGCCCCGAAGGAAACAATAACAAACGAGAGGAGGAAGCGCTTCTGGGGTTCGTGTGTCGAGCAGTTCTTGCTTGAGAAGATGAGCTTCGGCTCCCGTCCGGGGACGTGAAAAGGTTCGGTGGGCTTCTGCCAGCCTTTCTCCACCTGACCGCCTCGGGACTCCTGGGAGTTGCCATGGCTGGCGTGGGGCCGGGGGGCTACGCGGCGGAGTTCGTGCCCCCTCCGGAGTGCCCAGTGTTCGAGCCCAGCTGGGAGGAGTTCACAGACCCGCTCAGCTTCATCGGTCGCATCCGGCCTCTGGCAGAGAAGACCGGCATCTGCAAAATCCGGCCGCCCAAGGTACCAGACTGAGGAGAGAGGGGAAGGGATGTGGAGGAGGTTAGCTTTACTTTTCCGACCCTTCTTTCTTTTCGTATTTACCCTTCCTCATTTCGCAAGAACTAGAAGCTAAGTTTCTGGATGTTTTTGCCTTCGTGTTTTGCGGTCTTAATGTAGGCACTTAACGTGAAAGAGTGGTGTCCCTGGGTCCTTCCGCCTAGAACCTGGGAACTGATATTTAATTTCTCCTTTGATTGTGAGCAGGGTTGACGAAAGGCTACAGGCCTTTCGTAGGCCTGTAAGACGTTTGAAGTATTATGATCCGGCATGTCCTGCCTTCACGTACAATCAGTCCTCAGTATCATGCGATAGTTAAAACTGCTCTTCGTCGGCTGTTTATTTATCCAAGCCCTATTAATGCTTAATTTATTAAATATTTGCAGGCCTCGTCTCAGGGCTAATCTTTCTTAAAGAGTAATCTGAGCTCTAGTTCCCTAGGGTGGTGTCACCAAACAAGAACCGTAGACTGATTACTGCTGCAGTGCAATGAAAAGTCTTCCCTGGCGAAGAGAAAGAGCAGCATTTATTTCTAAAATTCAGAGGTTTGGGAAGAATTCTCAACGGAGGTGGAAAAAAAAATCTTCTGGTATAGGGAATCGGGGATCAAAGATTTACGAATTGCAATTTATTGCAAATAATTGAGTTTGTCCATAGGTTAATTATAATCCAAAATCTTTAAGGTAAGGAAAGCTGATACTACTACTTGTCGGGAGAATTAGTGCCCCAAAAGGTTGACTGATTTGCTCAAGGTCAAAAGGTTTCTTTACCAGTGGTTCTCCAAATCGTGTTCCCGGTCCACCTACACCGGATGCTCGTTAAAATGCAGATCTCCACACTTCATTTCTAGACTTGATTCAATTTCAGAATGTGGAAGTTCCTAGAATCCATTTTTCTAGCAGTACTCTCAGATGATGCTAATCTACTTTAGGGTCTTAGCTGTTCTTAAGGGGACACCTTGCTTTATGTTTTGTTCACTACACCCCGCGGATTATTTAATTTAATAGCCTTTCAAGCCCAGGTTGGTAAATGAAGTCTCATTTTACAGATGAGGCAGGCCTGGATAAGTTAAGTAACTTACCGAACTTATGCTCTTGGGCAAGTGGCAAAGTGGAGTTTGAATCTAGACCAATCCGTTTGATTCTAAAACCCAGACGTGCTACTCCCATTGGGCTTAAAGAAGTTGATTATTTTAGATTTATCAGTTGCAAGCAAAGATTAACGTGTAATTGCTATGGTGAATGATGACTATATGCATAGCCATTCTCCAGAAGCTGCACTTAACACTTTTCTATCAAAATTAACTAGTATTGACAAAACCTTAAACATTGAAGTTTTTCCCTAAACCCTGTTTTAATCTACTCTGTTGCCTTTATGCATTAGAAATTCTATTAAGGTTTATTTGGGAAAAAAAATTAAAACTTTTTTTATTACTTAAAAAAAGGCTGAGATGATACACCTTCAGTAAGATGAAATTTTTTCACTGTTTCTTACGTTTTTAAATAGATGTGCCATTATTAAGGTCAAATCAAACTATGTTTTCTAGAACCCTATTTGGAATAACGCTAATTTCAGTTATACCACAACTCCAATCTTGAAATTGTCCTTGTTCTGTAGGCTTGCTTAGCTTTTTTTTTTTTAAGTATTTGGGTGCCCAGAAGCTGGGCTTTGAACAAAACATTCATATAACATAGACTGTAAAGTGCTGTGTCACATTACACATGAATAAAAAACATATTCGATTATGTAAGTACTTAAAAATTTTTTTCGATCTTTAATAAACCCTTTTTAGTTTCTTTCAGATTCTGTTCTTTTTATTTGGCGAACTTGGATGTTTATTAAACTCTGTTGTGATACGAGTTCATTGCATTCCACTTGAGAGTAATTGGGAAAAACATAACTGTGAGATGTAAATAATAGGACTGCTGAGATTTGGGGAGGGTTTATAGATAAAAAAATTTTAATAGTAGAATATCAGAGGTAAGTAATATTAAAATTACTTTGTGTAAAATATACTGCTTTTTCTCTATCAGACTTACAAATTAATCTGTTATCATGATTTGTGGCAAGTCACCCCTTAAATTAAGCGAATTAATAATGCATTCCTTGCTTATGTACCAGTATGTTTTAAAAACAATTCTTTCTATTTAGGATTGGCAACCTCCATTTGCATGTGAAGTAAAAAGCTTTCGTTTTACTCCCAGAGTCCAGCGCCTGAATGAACTTGAGGTGAGTGTTGTCTTTATCACCATTTCTGCTGCCCGATTCATTGTTTATGTCAGGACTTCAGGTAGAGAACTTTGAGAAACTAACGTACCAGGGCTCAAAGTTAATTTAAATTAGGATTGAGTAGAAGGAAGTTTCTGGTTTTTAAAAAAAAAATTGTTTAAAGTAGTCGTTGTGGGTTTCCCTCTTAACTGGATTATGGGAAACTATCTCTGGCCATGTTCATCGGAGTGGAGATAATCCAGTGTTTAGCTTCAGAGATCTGCAATTAAATTCCGCTTTTATTAGCGCATATTATTATTCTGAAATTTTTGTTAATGTTCGAAGATTCTGACTCCTGTGGTGTTTGGAAAATAGTTTAAAAAATTCTGTCAAAAAACCTAGTTTTCAAAGTAGTTTTTTTGGCTTTAACAGAACTTTTCCAGGACTGTTAGTGTGATTTATTAAAATTTCCTTTAAATAGTATTGATCTCTCTTAATTTTCCTAACTTGAAGTCTGTTTAAATATTGTTGTTTATATCTGTGGGTTTTTAGAAGATTCTTTCATGTAGCAGAAAACTGTTTCTGAGTACAAAAGAGAAATTTTAGATAGGTAAGGCTTAATATGTCATGCTGATTTTTTTTTCTTCCATGCTACTTAAACATTAATTTTCTGACATTTTAATATGTACTTTTTCCTTTAATCTCTTGTAATTAGATACTGGATGAAGGATCTTAATATCAGTGAGGTAGAGAGTTGGTGTACCCGGGGTATGCATATAATCTACAGATGAAGTGACAGACTTGGAATGCTTATAAACAGACTGATTTGATTTACTAAATTTTCTGGTTAGCTTAAAGTTAAGCCAACTTTTATAAAATTAGAGTATCTTTTTTGCCTTAATGAGTAAAGTTTATTGGAAGTATTTTTGCCTCTTTATCGTTGACTTATTTTATAGGGTTAGACTTAATAATAATGAAAAGTCTTTGAATTTCTTTAGAGAGATGAGTATTATGTTAAGAAAACTCGCTTATTTTCAGCCATAACTTAGTTCCTATTTCTGATTTCTGTTTTAATAATCTTAGGCAATGACCAGAGTGAGACTGGACTTCTTGGATCAACTAGCAAAATTTTGGGAACTTCAAGGATCTACTTTGAAGATCCCTGTGGTGGAGAGAAAAATCCTGGATCTGTATGCTTTGAGCAAGGTGAGGCTTTTACTTGGTTTGGAAATTGGAGCAGAGGCTAGTGAATTTATGAAATTGGGAATTTCAGATTATTTTGATGGAAAATACCACATCCTATGCAGGATTTGTTTGGTAATAAAATGCAAGCATGAATAAATGAAAATGACAGGTCTTAGTTATTTTTAAAACCTTTTATAATTTTTTATGGGGTTCATATTTAAAGACTCAGATTGGTAGGCTTTGTGATATATAATATGTAAAAGAAATGACACCAACCTACTAATACTATCTTGTGCTGAGTGTATCATGTCATTTTGAGCTTGTCGGTTTTTTTCTATTTACTGATTGAAAATTTGATATATCAAAGAGATTAATGTTGCTGAGCATTCTCACATGTGAGACGTATCAGTTTTATTAATAACTGTAAATAGTGTTACTGCTTAATTGAGGCCAGCATTATCCAGTAGAATGAGTAAGTGCTTGAAAACTTAAGGAAGAGAAGGGGTTAGACTTATTTTTGCCTGAACTTAAATTAACTTTGTAATATTACATCTAATGTGAAAAAGACTAACTGACTTGCAACAGGGTTTATAATAATTACTTGAGAACATATTTTGTTAATAGTAAAAATCTTTGATTCCTCTGACTTGTGAGTGAAGACAGCTTCATTATCTGAAGATTTTTGCAGAATGACTTATTTTTGTGGCCTTTCATATTCTGTGATATACTATTTTGAAATAAAAATTTATTCTCATTTAAATTGTAGAGTTACATTTTGAAGATTCATTTTCAAGGAAATCCCCTTATCCATCCCTCCCAACCCCTTTCCGTTTGGTAACCGCTAGTCCATTCTTGGGTTCTGGGAGTCTCCTGCTGTTTTGTTCCTTCAGTTTTGCTTTGTTCTCATACTCCACAAGTGAGTGAAATCATTTGGGACTTGTCCTTCTCCACCTGGCTTACTTCATTGAGCATACACTCTCTAGCTCCATCCATGTTGTTGCAAATGATAGGATTTGTTTTATTCTTATGGCTGAATAATATTCCATTGTGTGTATGTACCACATCTTCTTTTTTTTATTAAGGTATTATTGATATACACTTACGAAGGTTTCACATGAAAAAACAATGTGGTTATTATTTTCACATTGCAGTCACTGCCCCATTGCAGTAAGATGCCACACAGTCACTATTTGCCTTCTCTGTGCTATACTGTCTTCCCCCTGATCCCCTCCACACCATGTGTGCCAATCATAATACCCATGAATCCCCTTCTCCCTCCCTCCCCACCCCACCCCTTTGGTAACCACTAGTCCCTTCCTGGAGTCTGTGAGTCTGCTGCTATTTTGTTCCTTCAGTTTTGGTTCATTGTTACACTCCACAAATGAGGGAAATCATTTGGTACTTGTCTTTCTTTGCCTGGCTTATTTCACTGAGCAAAATATCCTCCAGCTCCATCCATGTTGTTGCAAATTGCAGAATTTGTTTCTTTCTTATGGCCGAGTAGTATTCCATTGTGTATATGTACCACCTCTTCTTTATCCATTCATCTACTGATGGACACTTAGGTTGCTTCCATATTTTAGCTATTGTAAATAGTGCTGCAGTAAACATAGGGGTGCATATGTCTTTTTGAATCTGAGAAGTTATATTCTTTGGGTAAATTCCTAGGAGTGGAATTCCCAGGTCAAATGGATTTCTGTTCTTAGTTTTTTCAAGCACCTCTATATTGCTTTCCACAATGGTTGAACTAATTTACATTCCCACCAACTGTAGGAGAGTTCCCCTTTTTCGGCATCCTCCCCAGCATTTGTTGTTGCTTGTCTTTTCGATGTTGGCCATCCTAACTCGTGTGAGGTGATATCTCATTGTGATTTTAATTTGCATTTCCCTGATGTTTAGCGATGTGGAGCATCTTTTTGTTGTGCCTGTTAGCCATCTGAATTTCTTCTTTGGAGAAGTATATGTTCAGATCCTCTGCCCATTTTTTAATCAGGTTATTTGCTTTTTGGGTGTTGAGGTGTGTGAGCTTTTTATATATTTTGGATGTCACCCCTTATCGGATATGTCATTTATGAATATGTTCTCCTGTACTGTAGGATGCCTTTTTGTTCTACTGATGGTGTCCTTTGCTGTACAGAAGCTTTTTAGTTTGATGTAGCCTCACTTGTTCATTTTTGCTTTTGTTTCCCTTGCCCGAGGAGATAAGTTCATGAACGTTCCTCATGTTTATATTCAAGAGAGTTTGCTTATGTTTTCTTCCTTGAGTTTTATGGTTTCATGACTTAACGTTCAGGTCTTTGATCCAGTTCAAGTTTACTTTTGTCTATGTAATCCAGTTTCATTCTCTTACTGGTAGTTGTCCAATTTTCCTAACACCAGTTGTTGAAGAGGCTGTCCTTTCTCCATTGTATGTCCATGGCTCCTTTATCATATATTAATTGGCCATATGTTTGTGGTTTTATATCTGGCCTCTCTATTCTAGTCCATTTATTTATGGGTGTGTTCTTTTGCCAGTACCAAATTGTCTTCATTACTGTGGCTTTGTAGTAGAGCTTGAAGTTGGGGAGCATAATCCCCCCTGCTCTATTCTTCCTTCTCAGGAATGCTTTGGCTATTTGGGGTCTTTTGTGGTTCCATATGAATTTTAGAACTATTTGTCCTAGTTCATTGAAAAATGCTCTTGGTGTTTTGATAGGGATTGCATTGAATCTATAGATTGCTTTAGGCAGGATGGCCATTTGGCAGTATTAATTCTTGCTACCTGTGAGCATGGGATGTATTTCCACTTATTGGTGTCTTCTTTGATTTCTCTTAAGATTGTCTTGTAGTTTTCAGGATAGAGGTCTTTCAGTCCCTTGGTTAGGCTTATTCCTAGGTATTCTATTCTTTTTGATGCTATTGTGAATAGAATTGTTTTCCTGATTTTTCTTTCTGCTAGTTCATTGTTATAATTTAGGAATGCAACAGATTTCTGTGTATTAAGTTTGTATCCTGCAACTATGCTGAATTCAGAATTTCTAGTTTTGGAGCGGATTCTTTGAGGGTTTTTTTATGTACAGTATCTTGTCATCTGCAAACATTGCCGATCTGGATGCCTTTTATTTCTTTGTGTTGTCTGATTGCCATGGCTAGGACTTCCAGAACTATGTTGAATAAAAGTGGGAAGAGTGGGCATCCTTGACTTGTTTCCGATCATAGAGGAAAAGCTTTCAGCCTTTCACTATTAGGTATGATGTTGGCTGTGGGTTTGTTGTCTTATATGGCCTTTATTATGTTGAGGCACTTGCCCTCTATACCCATTTTGTTG